>PVIY010004242.1:0-104789 GCA_004026745.1 Myrmecophaga tridactyla
GCTGTGCTATGTTGTGTTCTCTCATTTAAGCACCAGCCAATTAAGCCAAACATCACTCATTGCAGCAGACACACCTCCTAGCTGACTGCAGATGCAATTGGCAACAGATGAGGTTCACGTACTGTTGGCTTATGTCCGCAGCAACAAGACTAGGTATGCTCACCTGGCCAAGTTGACAACTGAATCTAACTAACACACTGAGTAATTTAATTCTGTCTGGCAATTTTAAGAGGGGTTATTATTTGGCTATTCACCTAACAGTCAGTGACAGGAGAAGCAAAGAATCAGCAACACTTCAGTTTGCAAGACTCAAGTGCAATTTAGTTTCCATGGGGTCCTGAGAATCCCCTGGGTTTCCAGTCATAGCAAGTCTGCAAACGTCCTTGTTCATGTTGTTGCCATCTAGTTGTAGACTTTAGGGATTTCAGGGACTTGACAAATCAGTTAATTGGCTACTAACTTTACATATGAGAATGTGAACAGAGACTGTAATTGGTTTAATTCCAGTGAAATTATTGGTGGCAAAAGTGCTGGGATTGTTTGGAGTCCCAGAACCTTCTGAATATTGTGGAAACCTTCATGCCACAAACTGCTTCCATTGTAGAAGACTCTGGCAGTAGAATAGCCAAAAAAAACAATAAACAAAAACACCCAGCAGCAACAACAACAACAACCAGTCCTGCCTCATAGTTTGAATACCTAGTGATGCTCCTTTAGAAGATTCATATCATTGGTGATTTGGCCTTCACCTCAGAGTTTTAAAAAGCTCTTGGGCTCCAGATTCAGAAGATCTGGTATTAAGTCCAAACCCTAATAATTATTGGTTACATGATTTCAAGCAATTCATGCGGTTAGTCTTTCTTATTTTTCATTAGTAATAGGGGGATAAGATCAGTGAACATGAATCACAGAACATCACTTCAAACTTCAAATCAAATTGTAAGTCAGAAGTGATGTGCCATAGTA
This sequence comes from Myrmecophaga tridactyla, assembly GCA_004026745.1. Classification (NCBI taxonomy): domain Eukaryota; kingdom Metazoa; phylum Chordata; class Mammalia; order Pilosa; family Myrmecophagidae; genus Myrmecophaga; species Myrmecophaga tridactyla. The sequence continues at coordinate 967 of PVIY010004242.1, forward strand.
ATTATTATCCTCTCATCTTAAACACTGTAGCTCAGTCCAAACTGAGTTTATAAATACACTTAATATTGAACTCTGATCCGGTTTGGTATTACTACAATGATCTGTTCATTTTCTACTGAGAATAAATATTTACCAAAGTAGAAAAAGTTTATTTTCAAATATATCTAAATAAGTGAGACTTTGACCATTCATGGATTCTTTTAAAAATACATCATTTTGTTTTCTTCTTTCTTATTTTAACCCCTCAGGGTTTTCCTTCTGTCCCAGCTTGCTATTATTTTTCAAGACAACACTGTAGACGATAAACCGTTTGCCCTGTGTCATCCTACAACATGATTTTTAGTTAGCATTAGGCAGTTTTTATAGCAAAAATAAACCCTTGAAATCTATTAAAAAGGATATTTTCAGTTTTGTTTCAAAAATTGTTTTCTACAATTTGGAAGATGCCGCTCTTTGCATTTTATCATAAAATTATTGAAATATACTAGAATTCACACATAATTACAAGTGGAGGGAAAATCATCACTTTCTTTTTATAACTTCATTTATTTGTTATTGCTTCAATTACACTTAAGAAATAATCAGAAAACACTGCAGCAACATACAGTTCCACATACCAATCCTACTAAATTGAATGAATATTGTAATTTAACATATATTTTTCTATCTTGTACTACATTGTTAGAAATGTTACAACATTCTCTGGTCCAATGTAGAGCTAAAACATCATTTAACATAATAGAACCATTCTCTAAATTGCCTTATTTAGATTAGGCATTAGTCAAATATGACACAAATTTTACTGAAAATTGGTGGTAAAATGTTTGGTTTATTTTGGCAGAAGACTTAAGTTTATAACCAAGTTTCACTGAGGATAATATTAAAATTAGTTCCCAATTCATTGGCGAATTCTTTGACAAAGAATAATTAAAGGAATGTGAACAGAGGTTCAAAACAATGTTGGTTTGGAGAGGAAAACCTGGATATGATTAAAATGTGGCTAAGATCATCTATGGAGGGGCCCATCTATATCAGAGCTCTATCACTTAGAGCCCTAGGGGCCAATACACATAAGTTTTGTTAAACTTTGTGACAGAAAGTTACTGAGAAGAAAAATAAATGAATGCATATAATTTAAGTATCAGTTTAAAACATGGTGCTTGGTAACTGCATTTATTATGTGAGCTGAACAACCTATCTAATGCATATGATCAGTATTTATATCTGAATTTTTCCAAAGATGATAGATAAATGACTAGAGTGAATTGATAAGGAGCCAGCCATGGAAAGAGACCAGAGAAGAGGATTACAGGTATAAAATCCCTGAGGTGAAAACTGTTTTATCATGCTAAGGGAAGATAAATCCATTCTGTAAAATCTCTTGCTCTTGCAAAATAAAAAAGGAAGAAGGCAAAGTTAAGGATTCATTAAAAATTTATTAAGCACCTAGTATGTTAGGCATTGTCCTAGTTTGGAACAAATAAATGTACTTGTGATATTCTCCTAGACTGTGTGCATTTTATCCAAGGGAATAGTCACCTAAGCATATTAGTATAATATGTTAACAGACTTCAAAATATAAGTGTGAAAAAATAACTATGTAGCACAAGTTGCGCAGTGTTAAATTTTGCCATTCATTCTGAGGGAGATTGAACCTGGAGTCAAAATTTTAACATAAGGTAGTATGCTGGGTTGCAGTAATACAGTTTTTTTGGTTTTTTTTTACATGGGCAGGCACCAGGAATCGAACCCGCGTCCTCGGGCACAGCAGGCAAGCGTTCTTACGTGCTGAGCCACCGTGGCCCACCCACAGTAATACAGTTTTTGAGAAGGCCTGGGAGGCAAAATGTGCAAAGGCAGGTAGATGTGAGGGCACGTTATACAGTTGATGAAACAATCTCCAGTGTGCATTAGATGTTGAGAATGTGCTATTAGAAGGAGAGATTTACCTGACATTTATTCAATATTGTGATACCTGCATTGTTAATAAAAGCATTCATCCTTTTACTGTGCAATATTAATTGTATGTAACTGACATCTACTTATATGTATGTATCTTGGAATAATAATCAATAATTAAAATACATTCTTTTCACATTTTTTCAGCTATTGTTCATTGGATTCAATTCATATTTTTATAGATCAATTAATATTCCATTTTCATTTGGGTTTCATTTACATTTAAGTCCTATCCGTTTAATGACAAAAATGCATAATCACTTATAAAAATGTGACTGAATATATTTTATTTCTTAATCAATAAAAATATCAATTTGGATTAGCGGGATTGATATTGTGGTGTCCCATCCCATTTTTTATTTATTGCCCTTAAAATACTCCAGTAAAATGTAAACTAGTACTTTTCAATATAGTCATAGTTATAATTGCTTCTAACTAAGCATACCTTGATTGATGCAGATGTAAAGTCTAATTTAATCTGAATTTTCCCTGGAACTTAATTAATACATTAATTATTGCCTAGGGTTCTGTTGATATTTTATATTGGAAAAATAATTTTTTATAACCACAAAGTTAAATTTTAGTTTCCTTAAAACAAAAATATTCCACATAATCTGAGAGTAAATTTCAGGTACATGGATTTTTGGGGAGTACATTTTATTGCCAACCAACTCAACAGGAATCTTCATGTGTCTTAACAGAAATTACATTCTGCAAAAATTCATTAAATTTCAATGACTCTGTAGTACATACTGCAGTGCTGCATTTGTATCTTATGACTTTTCTATGTGTTTCATTGGTTTTGAAGCACCAGTAGCTGCCTCTGTGTACTTTGTCCACCATTACTTCCTCCATGTCCTCCTTTCTCTGCTCTTCTCAAATCATTTTGTTTTAAATTTGTATCATTAGACTACAATATTCAGCATCTTTCCTTATTGCTGACATTTCCAGACTCTCAAATAAAATAAAATACTTATTTTCTGTCTGTTTCACCAAACCTCTGCTTTGATAATTCTTGACAATTTTGATATTGATATATATAACTTTTTCATATCTCAGGTCTCTCAATTCCTTACTCTTTTCTCTTTCAATATCTTGTCCTCCATTTTACACCCTGCCACTCATTTTCATGACTACACCTTAGATCTCATCCCATTACTGACAAATTACAACTTTTCCATTATAAGCATTTCAAGACCCTAACTCTTCAACTAGCACCTCCTTTATTTCTAATCTCCCTTTTTAGTCTCACAATCCCAACAATCCTTCCACTCCTCCAGAAACTAAAAATCATTCCTCTAAATTGACAGTTTGTTATTGTCTTCATACACTCATCTTTCTTTTAATTAACTTTGATTCTATTTTTCATCATTGTAACCATAATTTTGCACACTATGTCAGTTCAGGTCCTCCAAGAAGTAGATGAGAAGAACGGATTAGATGTACAAATGATTTATTGGGTGAAATGCATTCGAAGGGTGAAGGGAAAGGGAGCAGGAGTAAACTATTGTCTTGCTATTTATTTTCCATTTCCCCCAACTGATCTTTGTTCTCTTTTTCCATTTTTATGCCTATCAGTATTCTGCTGACAATGCAAGAAAGACTATTGGCAGTTCTCCAAAATAGTCCCTCTGTTCCGTTTTGTCCTCTCTTGTGTTCTGTTCTGCATCTCTATTTGCCTTCGTATCCCCAGACTCTCACCTCTCTCTCTTCAATTTCAAGCAGTCTGCTGGATTCTGCCTCCTTTCCCATTCTGCATACTGCAGCCTGGAAACTCTTTCCAGGCACTAAACTTGGCCATTGTGGGGCTCACCTTGTTTGATTTCCCATTTCTCAGATATCACTCCATCCTTACTCAGAATCTTGAAAAAAATTTTCACATTTTTTTGGTTGGTTCAAGTGGAAGGTTAAATCTACTCACTATTACCCCATCTTGACTGGAGCTAGAAGCTGACCCAGAAAATGTTATAATTTTATATAACCCTTACTTATTCCTGCCTACCCTCTTCCTCTCAGGTCCAGATTCTATTTCCTTGTCCAAATTTTGGGAAGAGGGCAAAATATAAAAAGACATTAGTTAATTTATGTGATGCTATGATTTGCTAAAGGGAATGATTTGCTTTAATGATATATTTTCAAACACAGATTCATTCTCCATTCCAAACTCCAAAGTGGAAATATGTCTATTGAGTAATAGTTAAAAACCTAACCTTTGGCTTGCAAGATTGAGTAAGGTGATTAATCTCTACACTTACTTCCAATAATAGAATAGTGATATTAAGAAGGTTTGCCTAAGATTGCTGTGAAGTTTAGATGAGTAAAATGCAGCATAGAAAATTAAAATTATGTTAGAGTCATTCTTATGCAATAATTGAAAATAATTCAATGGCATTTGAGAAAATATAGTTATTTTCATGATATTTCAAATCTGTGTATTTCCTAACACTTCATAACAATAGCACACTGGACATATTCTTAGGTCAATATAAAGTTCTGTCTATCTTAGGCACCCAAGACTCATTTTCGAAAGAGCCATCCATAGTAGTTGCATTGTGTCTAGTAACATCCTTCATGACAGCCAAACTCAATTTCCCCTCTTTAAAAGAGTGTTTTTGACCAATTTTCCTTGGTTCCTTTGACTGCAGGGAGTTGATCACAGAAAGTCTAAAACAACAAAGAGGATTTCTCACTCTTGGTCTATTATGTGTGAAATTGTGATGTTAATATGCTTTTTGAAATTGTTTGGATTAGCCCAAATGATAATGGCTTGGAGTTTTCCTGGAATTTTTTTATACATCATCTGCTACAAAATAAAATGATGTTTCATGATGTAGTTCTCACCAAAGCACAAACAAATATGTTACTAATGAGCATTTTCTTTAATGGAGTAAGTCTTATTTTTGCATAGGCTCATAATTTCTTGGCAAATCTAGCTTAATACAAACTTTTGTGAATTCATAAAAAGAATAATGAATTAAGCATCTGCAGAAACACAGGTAGTTATTTTCTCAATGTAAAATAGAATGTCAACAACAAAAATTCAGTATATCAGCTTTGATCTTCAACTGTGGATAAAGATTTATCGGATATGTGCAATTAATCACAGCAACACTTTTTAAACAACAATATTCAGGAACACGACTGGGGATTGCTAATGATGTATATGTAAACTTTGTTATATTTAAAAAATGAATATCAGTTGGAAAGTTTGTGAATATCATGTTTAAATGGTAAATAACATATCTTATCATAGGGAGATGAAAATTCTAAAAAGTGATATTCTGATGCAATTAGGTTACAGAGTTTTCATTTTGCAGGAAGCCTTGTAAAGATAACTAAAGTATGCAGAGTGTAGGTGTCTGTGTATGGATTCTATAAAATGTTGATATTTTATGTCTATATATTTATATCTGTATATATACGTATGTATTTATTCTCAAGTGAACAGATACATATTTTCACTAACAAAAGCAAAATTGAAGATATATTTAATGACCATTTCCTTGTTTCATTTTGCTTTAATTAAGAAAGAACAATGGTTTTCAGTATTGCAGTCAGATTGGAGCTATTCTCTTATTCTTGTGGGGATTCAAAAAAGATGCTGCGAAGGAACAATTGCAGGAAAGAGTCAGTTCCATGTGGAATAAATATCTATGTTTTTAATTTCTGAATTTTAAGATCTCTTAAGAATTATGTTAGAAATCCTTTTTGAATTTGTCATAGTGAAGAACATTTTCAAGATGTAAGAGGGAAGTTTTAAAATGGTAAGAGAAGGAGGGCCATGGTGGCTCAGCAGACTTGCCATGCTGGAGACCTGGGTTCGATTTCTGGTGACTGCCCATGCAAAAAAAAAAATTGGATAAGAGAAAAGCCACCCATAATAATAATAGCAATATTAGTTGGTATTATCATAAAAGAACTGTGTAGTTAATCAATGATGTTTATAAAAGAAATCATAGAATATAAAACAGCACAGCCATTTGATGATTTTTAATCATTGCTAATATTTTCTATAAGTCAATGAGATATATCAGAAAAAATTGCTTCTGGCACATACAAAGTCTTAAAACTTTAAAAGAAAAATTTAAATGATGAAACTTTATATATCACATAATTTTAATTCAGCCTTAGGAAATAGTGTATTTTCCTGTAATTTAGACTTCAAAAAGCTGCCTTAAGTGAAAATAACATATTAAAATGAATAGTTAAGGCCAATTGAGGGTAGCAGATTTTCAACAGATTCATATTCCACTCCTTCAATTTGCTGAATGGGGTGAGCATTTATTGGAATTCTATAAGGTTCACGAGTTGTTTTTAAGTCCTTAATAGACTCCCGCGCTCACATTTTCTGAAGCACTTGCCCCAAGTTTCAATGGAGAGGTTGAGAAGGATGTACTCATAATGAAAAGTTCACAGCCATTGTAAACTAGGTCATCCTGGGTAGGCCTTTGTGTTGATTTGAAACTGTTATGTACCTGAGAAAAGCAATGTTCTTTCATCCAATCTTGTGTGGGCAGACCTATCGTTGGGTGGGACTTTTGGAATAGGTCGTTTCCATGGAGATGTGATCCTGCCCATTCAAGGTGAGTCTAAATCTGCTTACTGTAGTCCTTTGAGAAGGAAACATTTTGGAGAAAGCACAGATACTAGAAGACAGAATGCCCAGGGAGATGTTAAGGAAGGACCCACAGGAGCGGGAGAGCAATTTTGAAGCCAACCCAGAAGAAAAGGCCAGCAGAAGTCATTATATACCTTCCATGGAACAGAGAGACCCCAGACTGGATCAGCCTTTCTTGTGAGAAGTTATCTTCTTGCTGATGCCTTAATTTGGATATTTTCATAGCCTTAGAACTGTAAATTTGTTATCTAATAAATCCCCTTTGTAAAAACCAATCTATTTCTGGCATCTTGCATTTTGGCAGCTTTAACAAACCGAGATTGCCTTCCATTCTATAATTTCTTTCTTACCTTCTCTTATCTTCCTCTCCTTCTCCATCTTCATTTTTCTAATAGGTAAAATATTAGTTCTTTGGGGTTAACTTCTGATGACATGATGGCTTGTCATTGAATCCTGGATTCAATCAACCTCTCCTGCTAAGGTTTAGAAGAAAATGAATTTGGCCAGCATTGAAACTGCAATCACTGAGAAGTGATTTCAAAATAAACCTGTAGCCTCTGTACTGCAGAGTTCATCCTAGGGGTTCTCAGAGTCAAATGCTTTCAGGAATCAGACAGATAACCTAAATGGTTCAAGTGGCTGGGGGCAGGAGTAAAGAGAGTAGTCCTTTTGTGAATTGGACTGTGAACTACCTGCCATCAAGAGTTCATTTATTTATTTATGTATTTATTTATTGTAATTTATCTTTTTTTATCACTGTAGTGACTAAGCATTTTGTGGCAGCACTTGTTTTGCAGGTTGCCAGTGTTTGCCTACTGAATTGCTTTTGAAATCTGAGTATCTACATCAGCTCCTGGAAAGAACTGGACCTACAATCTATCACAGTGCACTGAGATCCTCTAAAATATTTTTCTGAGAATGACTTAAAAAGAACAAGTTGGTACTTTTAAATCTCCCTAGGTAACCCATCCTATGAATTCAAATATCTGTTATTTTCAGTATCTCACTTGGATGTTAAATATTTGTTGTAGACTGAATATGCCCAAAGAAAAAACTCCTGATTTCCATCTCTTTTCAGTCCCAAAACTGTTTCTATAGAGTCTTTTCACATTTCAATAGATGGAAAATTTATTCTTCTGATTACACAGGCCATAAACATTAGAATCAACTGTGGTACTTCTCTCATAGCCCATATCAAATCCATTGGTGAATCTGTCAGCTCTTCCTTTAGAACAGACATCTAATTTTCCTTTCCCACCAACTCTGCAGAACCGTCTTAGTCCAAGTCACCAAAATATTTTGAGATGAAAGTCAGCTGAGTATTGCGATGGCCCTTTAGTCAGTAATCTCCCTACTTCCACTTTTCTTCCTCTACAATCTAGTTCACACATATTAACCAGAGAAATCCTTTAAAATTCGAAGTCAGATTGTGCTACTCATTCACTAAAAGAATTCTAATGGCTTCCTATCTCCATCAGCGTAAAAGCCAAAGTTCTCATAAAGGTCTAGTAAGCTCTTAACCAGTCCCTGCTACTTCTCTGAGCCCCTCAACTCCTGTCTCCCTAGCCCACTCCACCTACGCTACTCTAGCATCTTATGAAGCATCCTCTTAACTCATGCCTTTGCATTTGCTGTCCCTCCTAGCCTGGAAGAGTTTTCCTCTGGGTATCTCCAAGATTTATTCTCTTACTTCTATCAAATATCTGCTTAAATGCCAATTATCAGGTTTTTTTTATACCAGGCTATAAGAAATAACTTGTATCTTATCTTTAAATGTTTCATTTTACTCATAGATTTTATAAACTAATTTTTGCAATGTGGTTTAGATGTTCAACATAATAAATAATAAGATAAGATGTAACAAAAACTCTCACTATATAGAACATGGGGGAAATAATTTCTATAAATTCAATTTAACTTGGTTCAACTTTTAATTATATGTGATTGGTTGATATTCAAAGATGCACTTTTTGCTGAAGCTTCTATTTAATCATCCATTCATTCACTAAGTACATATTTTTTAATGAATTACTAGATGACTAAGACAGGGGATACAGCAATGAACAAAACAAATTCTCTGCTCACATGGAGCTTACATGTTGTGAGGGAAGACAGGAAACAAGTAACAAGTAGATATATAACCAACAAATTAATGGTTTATTTTTTTCTCTTTAAAAAAATCTTCTATGTTCAATAATTCATCAGCAGCAGCAGTGGTAATTCTCATTTTAATTTGAATAAATGATTCAAGATCTTTGGGATTGTATCTTGATGATACAAAGAGATGATCAACTCTTTTTAATTGTTTGTGTATGACAATATTATTTTTAGGAAATCTGGTTACAGGTTCCTCTTTTGCTTCATACCCTTTCCTGATGGAGAGAACTACATTTTTCTAATTGAAGTAAGGAGCCTGAGACAGTCCAGAAAAATCTAGCAGGTATTTGTGCCAGGTTTAGTTAGGCTTCCCTGGAGCAACTGGTTTATTTTCTCTAGCAGATGCTCTAAATTACACAACTGAATTTGTTTTTTTGTTTTTTTTTTTATCAGGGAAACATAATTTTACAGATGCTTAGAGTCAAATTTGTGTCAAAATATAGCAAGTGTGTATGATATCTTTTGGCAGACTTTTGGAAATGTAAATTTAATAGGGTTTCATTTTATTTTCCCTAATAGTTTTGCCTTTTCAATCATTTCCTAAGTTTGACTTTTTTTTCATGTTGAATAGTATGGAATTTTGTAAGCTATCTCATATCTTTTTGGAAAAAGATAGAAAGTGCTTAAAGATGATGCATATGCAATTTGTGTCATGCTTTTTCATTTAGGTTTATGATAAAATCTCCCACATTACTAAATGCTTTAATAGCCCTTCATAAACATTGCCTTATTTCTATGATCCTCTAATGTTAAATTCTGTCATCCTTGACTTAATCTTTCACTATTTAACTCATTTAGGCTATTTTCAATTAATTGTTGTGTATTAGTCTCCCAGCTGCTAAAAACACATACTATACAACGGAATGGCTTAAACAATAGGAATGTGTTGGCCCATGGTTTCAAAGATGATAAAATTTACTTCCTCCTGCGATTGGTATCTTTTGGCTGGATGATAATCTGAAGTTCCTTGGCTGCTCTGTCAAATGCAAGGCACATGCAGCATCATCTCCTTTCTCTTTGGGTTCCATTGACTTCCAGTTCTTGTTTCTTTCATAGATTCTCTTTCTGTGTCCAATTTCCTTTGCTTATAAGGATTCAGCCATACTGGTTTAAGAACTACCTCTGTTCAGTTTGAGCTCATCTTAACTAATAACAACTTCAAAGATCCCATTTACAAATGGGTTTACAACCACAGGATCAGGGGTTGGGATCTTAACATGCTTTTTGTGGGAGACAAGATTCAATCCCAAATAATTGTTATTGTGTACATTATTATATTATTAACATCATTATGTATAATGCTTAGAATATATTTCAGATTAGGTACAATGATATTAGAAACAGAGCATAAGAGAAGTTCAAAAGTGAGAAAACAGAAAAGGTCAACATTAGACCACTGTGTATATTTTCAAAGTTAGTGTATATTTGAAGGACATAGAAATGAGACTAAAAATGTCTGTGAGCACATGCCTCTCTAGAAGAGATTACAGATGCAGAAGAGGTAAAGGAACAGTTCTGATATGCTTGGGCATGAAACAGACCCATAAGGGGCCAGAATCATGTAGTCCTTTATATAGGGAAAAGGACTTGAATTTCAAAAATATTTGTAATTATTTGTTTTTAGAAGACTTGAAAACATTCATTTTAAATGCCACTGTGGATGAAAAATTTAATCTATATCCTTTCTATCCATGTTTGAGTAGAAGTAAACCCATCTCAAATTTTTAGATCTCTTCATTATTATGTATAAATTATGCCAAAGTATAACATATCACATGAATAAATAAAACTTGTAGCAGAATCCTACAGTTTTGCCACATTTTCCTGGAAAATGTATTTTGCTTAAAATGAAATGATTAGTTGCTATGTCCTTTTCTATACATAGACCTCTAACAGTCTAATCCTCTGCTACTGTTCTGAGATTTTACTCATAATTTATTGAGATAAGAGAAGCAAAACCTCTAAATTGCCTTCCTGTTTCAACACCAATCTAATTGCATTTTACTCATGTTCTCTGCCTTCTATTCTTTTACAAAGTAAATGTATTTCCTGCTGCTATCAAAGTCCAACTCAATTACATAAATATTTCTCTAATTGTCATCTCCTTTTGCCTTCTTAAGGATTTCATTCTGGAAAGCATCTTCATCCTGAATCCTATCTCCTTTTCTATTAGATTATAATCAGTATAAAAAGAATGTCCCTTTAAAAAAAAAAGAAAAGAAAAAAGCAGAAAGAAAACTTTAAATCCACTTTTATTTACATTTATCACCTTATTTTTTATTCCATTTTTTATATTCTTAAAAAAATATACCATACACAGGGCTTCCGGGAAGATGGCTTAATAGAGTAGCTCAAGATTAGCTCTGCTCCATGAAAAAGTTAGAAAAGGGACAGGAGGACAAGAGAGGTGGAGATTCAGGAGTGCTGCTGACCTGGGAGAGCCTTCTGCACCACATAAGGGCAGCCTTAGTGGCAGAGGCTGAGGTACTGAGAGGCAGAAAGCTGGAGCCTGGTGCAGAGGCACAGAGCCTGCAGGAGTGCACAGATGGGAGCCAGGAACTAGGAAGTAAATCAGGCCATATTTTTTGGGTGTGTTGTGCTCACCAGCACAGCCCTGTTACCGGTGACTCACCCCACACCCCATGCATCCAAACCCCATCACCTGCTCCCATTCCCCATGCTCCAGGTGCCCCCACCCCACCAGCGCCCAGTGCACATACCTGCCCCACCCACCACCTCAAGTGCAGGTCAACCTACCTCTCCTGCTCCCTTCCTGAGCACTACCTCCTCCCCTGTTCCTGCAGGCTATTGCCAGTGCATAATGGCTGCAGGCACTAACCTCCATACTCATAGTGTTGCACAACCTCACCTCGCAACCCCACCAAGTTCTGTGCATCAGTTTAAGGCCCTTCTAGGCCTACACATGTGCACGGGCTCCCAATCATGTCATCCATCTCTGGGGACTGCACTTTATAGCAGTCCTAAAACCACACATGGGTATGGCCCTCAGCCAGACTTCTCAGCACTAAGAAACCACTGACCTGCACAGCTGGGTCATATCTGCCCCCAATCCATGAAGGCATAATGTCAATCTGCTGCCACAGCTTTACATATGCACACAAAGGGTCCCGTGCCTTAGACCAGGGCACACAAGTGTTGCACCCCCCAGTGCACCCACACAACTACATCTTTCCTGGCCTCTGAACACCCACGTTCATAAGCATCAATGTAACATCCCCATCATGCACCTATCCCTGCCCTGAAATAAATCACTGCATTGAGTGCTCCACCCTGTACCCTGTTGTACAATCATCCCACAAACACAAGGCCTTAGACTACTGAAAGAAATCAATTCCCAAAGTAAATCAATCAAGATATTTATGTGCCATGAAAACAGCAGATCACTAAGAATATCACCATGTAGACAGATATGGCCCTGTCTAATGAACAAATTAAAACACCAGAAAAGACACAGATATTAGAATAACTAATCAAAGATGATCATACAACTATACTTAATAAAATAAGTGGGATAACAAATGACATAAAGGAGATCAAGAAGACAGTAGAAGAGCATAAAGAGGAATTTGAAAGAACAAATAGAAAATGACAGATATCACAGAGAATAAAGACTGATGGCCAAATAAAAAACATACTAGGGCACACAATACCAGATTTGTAGAGATAGAAGAAATAATAAGTGATATAGATGACAGGATAACTGACTTCGAAGACTCAAAACAGCAAATGGCAAAAAAGGTGGGTCTCAGGGAAATGATAGACAAAACAAGTGCACAAATATAAGAATTATTGTTGTCCCAGAAGGAGAAGAGGAGTAAAGGTCTAGGGAGAGTAATTGATGGTATAATGGGGGAAAACTTCCCAACCCTCATAGAGGACATAAATATGCAAGTCAAAGAAACCCAAAGAACTCCAAACAGAAAAAATCTAAATAAGCCTTCCCTAAGACATATACTATTCAGTCTGTCAGATGAATAGTTTTCTCAAAAGCTATTCTGACAGACTGAATAGTTTTCTCAAAAGTCGAATAGTTTTTAAATGTTGCAAAGAAGCAAAAAAATCCTGAAGGCATCAAGAGAAAGACAATCCTACTACATACAAGGGAAACGAAATAAGACTGATTCAGATTTCTCAACTAGCACCCTGGAGGCAAGAAGGCAGTGGTATGATTTATTCAAGATCCTGAAACAGAAAGATCTCCAGCCAAAGAATTCTCCAGCCAAGAATTCCAGCCAAAGTGTCCTTCAAAACTGAGGGAGAAATTAAAGTTTTCACAGACGAGAAGTCTTGAAAGAATTCCTTAACAAGAGACTGGCATACAAGAAATATTAAAAGGAGTTCTGCTGGCTGAAAAAAAAAAAGACAAGAGTGGGAGGTCTGGAGGAAGGCACAGAATTGAAGAGTGCTACTAAGGGTAATTTAAAGAATACAAAGAGGAAGAGAAAAAAGAATATATAGATCTGACAAATAAAATTGAAAAGATAAGATGGTGGATTCAAGAAATGCCTTTTCAGTAATAACTTTGAATGTTAATGGACTAAATTTAACAATTAAAAGATACAAATTGGCAGAATGGATGCAAAATAATAATCCAGCTATATGCTGCTTATAAGAAACTCATCTTAGAAACAATGATAAAAATAGATTGAAAATGAAAGGATGGAAAAAGATTTACCATGCAAGTAGTAACCAAAAGAAAGCAGGAGTAGCTATACTAATATCAGACAAAATAGACTTTAAATGCAAAGACATCATAAGAGACAAATAAGGACACTATATACTAATTAAATGATAAATTCACCAAGGAGTTATAACAATCATAAATGTTTATGTTCCCTATCAAGATGCTCCAAAGTACATGAGACAGATATTGGCAAAACTGAAGAAAGCAACAGATGTTTCAACAATAATAGTAGGAGACTTCAATACACCACTCTCCTCTATAGATAGAACAACCAAACAGAAGATCAACAAGGAAACTGAGAAGTTAAAAAGACTTAATAGATGAATGAGACCTAACAGTCATATAAGGTCATTATACCTCAAAGCAGAAGGATATACATTCTCATGGAACATTCTCTAGGATGAATCCTATGCTGGGGAAAAAAGAAGGTCTTTATAAGTTTAAAAACATTGAAATATTGAAAGCATGTTCTCTGATCACAGTGGGATAAAGCTGGTCCTCAATAACCACCAAACAACAGGAATATTCACAAATATATGGAGATTAAATAACACGTTCTTAAACAACCAGTGGGTCAAATAAGAAATTGCTAGAGAAATCAGTAGTTATCTGTAGGTGAATGAAAATGAGAATAAAAGATATCAGACCTTATGGGATGCCATGAAGACTGTGCTGAGAGGGAAATTTATTGCCCTAAATGCCTATATTAAAAAAAAAAAAAAAGAAAGAGCAAAAATCAAGGATTAGCAGCACACCTGGAGAACTTGAGAAAGAATAGTAAACTAACCAAAAGTAAATAGAACAAGAGAAATAACAAAGGTTAAAGCAGATAAAAATGAATGGGAGAACAAAAGAACAATAGAAAGAATCAATAAAACCAAAAGTTGGTTCTTTCAGAAAATCAATAAAATTGATGGGCCACTAGCAAGACTGACAAAGAAAAAGAGAGGGTGCAAATAAACAAAATCAGAGATGAGAAGGGGTGTGTTACCAGAGACGCTGAAGAAATAAAATAAATCATAAGAGGAGACTATGAGCAACTATATGCCAATTAACTAGACAACTTGGATGAAATGGACAAATCCCTGGAGACATGCAAATGAGCTACAGTGACACAGGAAGAAGCAGAGAATCTCAACAAACAAATCACAAATATAAAAATTCAATCAGTCATCAAAAATCTTCCTACAAAGAAAACCCCAGGGCCAGATGGCCTCACAGAAGAATTTTATCAAACATTCCAAAAAGAACTAATGTCAATCCTGATCAAACTTTTCCAAAAAATAAGGAAAAGGGAACTCTACCTAAATCATTTTATGAAGATAATATCATTTTAATACCAAAACACGATGAAGATGCTATAAGAAAAGAAATCTACGGCCAATTTCCCTAATGAACATAGATGCAAAACTTCTCAGTAAAATTATCAAATTGAATCCAACAACAATTTAAAATAATTATACACCATCACTAAGTGGAGTTTATACCAGGAATGCAAAGATAGTTCAACACAAGAAAATCAATTAATGTAATACAGCACATTAACAAATCAAAAGGGAAAAATCACATGATCATCTCGATTGATTCAGAAAAAGTATTAAACAAAATTCAGCATCTTTTTCTGATAAAAAAAAACACTCCAAAGATAGGAATCAAAGGTAACTAGCTCAATATGAGAAAGGGAATATATGAAAAACCAATAGCAAGCATTGTATTCAATGGAGAGAGACTGAAAGCTTACCTCCTAAGATCGGTTACAAGACAAGGAAGCCCACTGTCACCACTCTTATTCAACATTGTGCTAGAATTTCTACCTAGAACAATCAGGCAGGACAAAGAAATAAAATGCATCCAAATTGGAAAGGAAGAATTAAAAATTCCATTATTTGCAGATGATATGATACTGTACTCGGAAGGTCCTGAGAAATCTACAGTAAAGTTACTTGAGCTAATAAACAAATTCAGCAAGATGGCAGGACATAAAATTAATGTGCAAAAATAAGTAACATTTTTATATACAAGCAATGACCTAGCTAAGGTGTCAGTTAAGAAAAAAAATCCATTCAAAATAGCAACTAAAAGAATCAAGTATCTAGGAATGAACCTAACTAGGGATGTAAAGGATTGTACACAGAGAACTATATAACATTGCTAAAAGAAATCAAAGAAGATCTAAATAAGTGGAAAAACATCCCATGCTCATGGATAGGAAAGTTAAATGTAGATAAAATGTTAATTCAACTCAAATTGATCTACAGATTCAATGCAGTACCAATCAAAATTCCCACAACCTACTTTGAAGACTTGAAAAAGTTAACTACCAGGGCGGCTGCCGTGGCTCAGCAGGCAGAGCTCCGACCTGCAGTGCTGGAGGTCTGGATTTCGATCCCTGGTGCCTCCTGCCCATATGCAAATTAAAAAAAAAAATGTTAACTACCAAACTCATCTGGAAGGGAAAGAGACCTCAAATAGCTGATAGCATCCTAAAAAAGAAGAATGAAGTGGGAGAATTAACACTCCCTGACTTTAAAACCTATTATAAAGCCACAGTGGTCAAAACAGCATGGTACTGGCACAAAGATAGAAACACTGGGCAATGGAATCAAATTGAGAGTGCAGAAAGAGACCACCAAAACTACTGTCAACAGATTTTTGACACAGCCCCCCAAATCCTCTGAACTGGGACAGAATAGTCTTTCCAATAACTGGGCATGAAAGAAACTGGATATCAACAGGCAGTGAATGAAAGAGGGCTGCTATCTTACACCCTGCACAAACATTAACTCAAAGTGGATCTAACACCTAAATGAAAGAAGTAGCACCATAAACCTTCTAGAAGAAAATGTAGGGACACATCTTTAAGAACTAGTAATAGGAGGTAGCTTCCTAAACTTTACACTCAAAGTAGCGTAAAGAAGTAAAAATAGATAAATAGGAACTCCTAAAAATCAAATTTTTCTGCACCTCAAAAGCTTTGTTAAAAAGGTCAAGAGGCAGCCATTTAAATTTGGAAATTACATATTGGACAAAGGTTTCATTTTCTGTATAAACAAAGAAAGCATATAACTCAACAACAAAGAACAAACCACCCAATTATAAAATGAGCTAAATATATGAATAGGTATTTTTCTGTACAGCAAATACAGATGGCTCAAAAGCACATGAAGAGTTGTTCATTTTTCATTGGCTATAAAGGAAATGCTGATCAAGACTACAATGAGATACCACCTCACACCTAAAAGAATGGCTCTTATTAAACAAAGAAGAAACTAAATGTTGGAGAGGCTGTGGAGAAACTGGGATACTTATGCATTGCTGGTGGGAACATATAATGGTGCAGCTACTATGGAAGACTGTTTGGTGGTTCCTTAAGAAGGTAAATATCAAGTTGCCCGATTACCCAGCAATAGCACTACTTGTTAAATACCCAGAAGAGCTTAAAGCAAACAGACATTTGCACACTGATGTTCATGGCAGCATTATTCACAATCACCAAAAGATGTAAACAAATGAAATTACCCATCAACAAATGAGTTGATCAATAAAATGTGGTCTATACATATGATGATGGAATATTATGCAGGAGTAAGACAAAATGACATCCTGAAGCACATGACAAGATGGATGAAGCTTGAAGACATAATGCTGAGTGAAATTAACCATGCACAAAAAGATAGATATTGTACGATTCCATTTATATGACCAGCATACAGGCATAAGCAGAGGGTTATAATACAGAATATAAGAGACTTAGAGATATATAGAAGCTAGAGATGGGTGAGCCATTAGCTAATGAGGTTGAACTCCAATGTAAGGGAATAGATAGGAGTGAAGGTGGTTCTCTAGTGTGTCTATAAGTGATATTACCAACTGAAGATGAAGGAGATAGAAAGGGGTTGTATAGACCTATATGTCCCACTGATTAACACTAGAAATATGAATTAGTTCTTGCAAGAATTACTTCAAAGATATGATTCTTGTATAAACAGTGTGGATATAGTAGGAAAACTGCTACTGCATGCTATGAGCTATGTTCAAAAGGAAACCATCAGCACTACCACAGCAACATCAGATGTAGATAATGGGGGGAGGGACAAGAGTTAAGAGGATGTTTAGATTTCATATTTCATATTTCATATGAAGGTGTGTTTATTGGTTTTCTTTCTCTTGGGAACAATTAAATTATATAAAATTGGAATTGTTGCTAGACTGTGGACTTTGGACCTTCTACATTCTTATACCAATGAATCCAGGTGGCTGAAGGATGCACTGATGGAGGAGTAGGTTGACAAATGATGGTGTATACTTATGAATGAAGATTGTGCTGCTACAAAAAGAAACAAAGTCTTGAGGCATGCAAAGATGTGAATGAACATGTGGAACATTTGGTGAGACAAAATAAACCAGAAATAAAAGAACAAGAATGGTATGGTCACCTTTAGAAAATGCTTATAAGAAAACAGGGGCCTAGATTGTAAGCCTTTAGAGCAGAGACATCAAGTCCATAGTGGTGATTACTACTTTGGATTTAGAGAGACTGTTATATATATATATATATAACCTGATATTTAGAGATAAGAATGAATCCAAACAGGTTGGGGTTAAAATAATTCAGAACATATGAGTATGGAAGACAGTGTCTTATGGTTTAGAACTACACATACTCTCTGAGACCAATGGAAGAAAGGTTTATTTGGTCTGGAACTGACATTGTCTGTAGTGCATAATCTAATTCAACCTATCTGTATAGCTCATTTGAACAGTTGAAACACAGCGAGCACAGAATAAGAAAGAGCCTTTTAATCTTGTATAGATTATTGTAATGCATGTGTACATCCTAGAGTATATTAAGCAGATAATCAAAAAGTATTGACAAAGTTCCTTGAGGGATGGGAGAAAGAATATGGAAGTATTAAGCCTTATCTTCAGGGAATACCCTGATACAGTGTCAAACTTTAGGGACACCCCAATCATTAGGCCATGCCCTCAATCATGAGGCTTACTCTTGTGAAGCTTATGTAGGTAGTGGACAAGCTTAGACTACCTAAAGGTATGCCTAAGAGTTACTTCTGGAGGACCTCTTTTGTGGCTCAGATGTGGCCCTACTCTCTCTATGCCCAATTCTGCAAGTGAAATCATTACCCTCCCCACTACATGGGACATGAAATCCAGGGGTGAAAGTCTCCCTGGTGACCTGGGAGATGACTCCCAGAGATGAATCTAGACCTGGAAGTGTGGGATCAACAATTCCATCCTGACCAAAAGGGGAAAAGAAGTGCAATTAATAGTTATATATTTTTTATATATGAACTCTTATATATATAAACTCTTTATATGAACTCTTTATATAATAAAGAGTTCAAATAGAGTTGAGAGGCTACTCTGGAGGTTGCTTTTACACAAGCTTTGTCAGACCTTGCTACCTGTCATAACCTACCAATCCCCAATAAGGACAATTCCAGCCAATCCTAAAGAACACCTATGGCAATATATAAGATTCCACAAGGGTTCTATGCACTAGAGTGCATAGAAACCTACATCCTCCAGATTAGTTCCAGAAACCTAACCCAGCCTCTACAGAACATCAGATAGTTTTATCACCCTACCCCATATTAGAGGCAGACCCTTCAAATATGAAAAAAATTAGAACTGCCATAGCTCAAACATCCCTAAAGACAGTGATGGAAAGATCAAAGATGATGGTGGAAGTTATACAGAGAAGATAGGAAGCAAATGAATATGAATGCTGAATCATTAAATTGATATCCCTTTCAGTCTCCAGTATTTTAGAACAGCCAGAAGTTAAAACCTAAAATTGTGAAATTGCAACCTATCTGAAAGTCTGAAATTTGTTCTACAACTAATTGTGGTGCTGTGCTTTGAAATTTACAGGTTTTTTGTACATATGTTATTTTTCACAAAAAAAGGAAAAAAATTAATTAAGGTGATAATAAAATATTTAAGCCCTTTAGCCTCATATATTCTGGAGCAGCTAGAAGGAAAAATCTGAGAGGGTCATATGGTAGGCCATGACAAATTCTGGTATCTGTACTACAATTACTTGCTGCAGAGTTCTTTGAAAACTACTGCTTTTTAAATTTCTTTGTTTTGTTTATATGCTATACTATAAAACAGTAAAAAAAAGTTAAAATAAAAAATATATATATACTATATACATATTGACTCTACTGCTAATTGTCTCATCAATCCATTCTAATTGGGTTTACACATCTACATTCCACTAAAACTACTATAGTTAAGTTACAAGATAAAGATCACATTAAGTGTGTATGTGTGTGCATGTGTGTGAGTGTGTGTTTCTGATCTCAGTATTTAAAACGGTTCCTTTTTTGAAACAAATACTTCTCTTGCTTCCAAATGCAAAGTACTTTTCTTCTTTCACATCTGTTTCCCTTTTATTGTCTCCTTCTCTCCCAGATTTTTTAATGTAGGAATACCCAGAGCTTGGTTCAGGGCCTCCCTCTACCTTGTCTTTAGTATGTTATTATGCTGTGATCTCTGTTAGCCTCATAAACATTAAATGTCATCTAAATCGTGAAGACTCTCAAATTTATATCTTCAGGACTCTTCTGTCCCCTGAGTCCATTGCAGCAAGAAATGCATAAGATATAGTTAACTCAGAAATACTATACTCTCAGGATATATTATTCAAAACTTAATAAGATGCCTTGCTTTCTTCTTTTAACTTTATCCCCATCATGTTGCTTCCATAGTCATCTGCATTTTAATAATTGAACCCCTCTCCACTCCATTGCTAAATCTGCAAACCTAGGGACCACCTTAATTTTGTTTCATTCTCTAAATCCATATATTTATTTCATTAGTAAGATGTATCACATCTTCTAAAATATATCCCAGTTCTGCCAAATTCTCTCCAATTCTAGTGGCACTACTATTCCTAGCAACCATCACCTTTACTTTCCTGCTAGACTCCATGCTTCCACACATCTCTTTATGATACATTTTACTTTCAATAACCAAAGAGATAATTCACAAACACAAATTGGATCATGAATTTTTTCCAGTTTAAGTATCCTCATTGACTTCTCCTTGCACTTAGAGGAAAATAAATTTTTGCATGATTGTTGAAGCCCCACATATATTTTGCTTCCTACTTATCTATATGTCCAATTTCCTTTCCTCTTTTTTTCCACTTCATCTATTTTGTTACTTAGATCTCAACTCAAAAATCTCACTGTCATGGCCACACTGTCATTGAAATTTCAAGTAAGCCTAACAGTGAAGCAAGAAATAAAGTCGGATACATATAATTATGCCCAGAAATAAATTCCTATTTTTTTGGACTCAAGGAAAATCTTTAAGTAATTAGTTCTACAGCAGAATTAAAGAAAAGAGAGCCCAAGTTCACAAGCAGCCTTAATACTGAAGAATCTTTCTCCATAGGCACTCCTGTGACAGAGCACAGAATTTAAAGTGTGTCTCTGTTATCCACATTCACTGTCATATTCCTGTTCTTGATATTGTATTTATTTTTATAAATATTTGCTAATTTGATAGGGAAAGGAAGTGAAAGTAAAAAGAGTTGAGTTCAAATAATCATTCTCTCTTTAGTACCCAAACCTGCATTGGCCTTTGAGATCTGATATACTTCACCCAATATATTAGATAAGGCTCTATTGGCCAGAAAGGATAGAACCTAGGACCTAGATAATCCAGCCTGCTTAATTTATATACTCTACCTGCCAACTTTCTCAATCAGTAACTCCCATTTAATTTTCTTCCTAACGTTTATCGCTGTCTGGACATGGATTATGCATTACTTGTTAATTCATTTCGCATATCTCTCTCTCCTTCATGTAAAAAGTTCCACTGGAACAGGGATTCATATGTTTTGTTCACTTGTGTATCCCCAGCTTATAGACTACTGTAACTGGCACAAAGTAAGTGCCACAAAATATGTTTTACTGAATGAATAAATATTGCTAAATTAATATTGTTTTTCTTAAGGCTTTCAGTTACTTGATATTCTTGATTAATCTATAAAAATATAAAATATCTGATGCTGTATAATATGATAATTACCTATGCATCCTCTTTCCATTTTCTCCAGAATGTTTACAATTTTATTCACCTGCATTCATTATACTGATTAATGTACTTGTAGTGAAATTGGCCACTGTGGATGAATAAATTTCATACCAGTTATCATAATTGGGAGCTATAATTTGGTCATGAAAATTGTAATTTATGTGGAAAAGATATATTTAGACAACATATCCTTAAACCAAAGTAGTGAGAAGATTGGAGAAGTGAATAAATGAAACAAACATGTTATTTGCATAGAAAAATGTAATGTCATTAGGTAATTTAAACAAAAGAAATTTATTTCTAACTATAACAGAAGAATAATATTTTATCTGATTTATCAATCCACATTTCAATCTATTAATCAATAAAATGGGATAAAAGTGATATTTCAAGAATATCTACATAGAATATTGCCTGTAGATAGCAGCTCCATAGAAAAAGAAACAATCTAACTGATACTAACTAAACACCTATGAAGTAAATATTTTTTTCCATTTGGATGCTAAGTTATTTATCAGGGTAAGCTGAGACCTGAGCTCCTGGACACAAAGAAACCAGAAATTGTTGGTTTGAGAAACTTTCCTCTTCCAGGAAATGAGTCCACAGAGAATAGTATCTCTTATGAGGATTTAACAAAACCTGGAATCAGTCAGCCATTTCACTGCATCAGGATTGGAAATGCTATTATCCAGAAAGATTTTTGGAAAATTCTAATGTCTTACTGTTGCAAGCACTATGTCCTGACAAGCAAAACCAAGAAGTTTGTTGCAAGATCTGTATGAATGGAACCACTGCCAGTCTGGACTAAAAGAGACAGAAAAGTGATAGATGGAGGCAATAAGGCAGTGTGTTGAAATATTTAAAGTGTCAACAGTAAACAACTGTCAGCCAAGAATTTATATACAGCCAGGCTGTCTTTCAAATACAAGGAGGCAATTAAGACATTCACAGATAAACAAAAGCTGAGGGATTTCATCACCACTATACTGGCCCTACATGCAACACTTAAGACTGAAAGGGAAGGGTGACAGACAATGGTTCACAGCAGCATAAAGAAATAAGACCTGCAGTAAAGGTAACCATTTGGGTAATTATAAATTTCAGTATTAATATATAGCATTGTTTGGTATGTAATTCTACTCTTTAATTCCTACAGGTGCTAAAATGCAAATATCTACCAAAGTAATGATAAATCTAGGTTTTTGTATGTACATTGCACAAAAATATAATTAGTAAGAAGTACAGAAAAATGTTGGGAGGGCTAAGGGTTGTTGCTTCCTGTGAAATGGAGCTCGAAGGATATTAAGGAATGATGAGAAAGAAAGAAAGGAAGAAAGGAAGAAAGAAAGACACAGATGGGCTCAGGGGGTCTGAAGCTTGAGTTTACATCAGACAGACTTCAGACAATTTTATTCTTAACCAGATCCTGGTTATATACCACAGGATGACAATAGGCATGCATGCATTTCCTGAGGGAACAAAGTTCTTATCTTTCAGTGTTCTTCCTTTGTACTTAAAATAACCATTTGGGGTAAACAAACACTCTCTTCCTCCTAGACTGT
This sequence comes from Myrmecophaga tridactyla, assembly GCA_004026745.1. NCBI lineage: Eukaryota > Metazoa > Chordata > Mammalia > Pilosa > Myrmecophagidae > Myrmecophaga > Myrmecophaga tridactyla. The sequence goes on from PVIY010004242.1 coordinate 24,038, forward strand.
CTTACATAAATTAGATAACATAAAGCAGCTTACTGACACCACCACCCTAATGTCATCTACTCCCAAGTAGTTCCTCGGGTCTTATGTTAATCCTATCTCCTACACTTCCCCCTTTTATTTTATAAACCGAGGTGACTGTGCCTGTCTTAGGTTGCCCTTTGGCTCTGAAGGAAGGGTCTTACCCATCATTGGCTACCAGTCAAGCTTTCTGACTTTGATTATTAGTTGTTGAACACAGCTGAGGAGGAAGAGAAAAAGTATAAACAGCCCCAAATTTAACAATGCAGTTCCAGTGACTGCAGCCACTGTGATAATTCCAATGATTCCAATGACAGCTATAGTAATGAGTCCAATTAGTCTTAGTTCTTTTCAGATATTCTTTTGCCAAATGGATCAGGACTTGTGTTTCTGTAGAGGATTGCCAGGATCTTGTCATCTGCACCAGCAGCCAGATACCTCTTCTTCTCCTTGCTGCTACAATCGTCTCATTTTTCTGCAACATAAGTGCTTGGAGACAAGTGAATAGAGAATAATTCTCACAATTAAAAGTTTGATTTTCTATATGTATATAGTGTTTATGGCTCCTATTTAGAGAGAAGTTATAGTTACTAGAATTTGCTACAAGAATTGGTCCCAGTCCTAGGAAAATTTCCCATAAATTTCTCTGAATAATGTATTTATCACCCCAAATTTTGGCACAAATCATCCTCTATGTAATAACTCTGGTTTAGCTTGCCTATCCATATAGTCTCAGTTATCTTCAACCCCACAGGGGAATCTTACAATTCCATAGGAATCATTAATTATGATAACTGCTTGATCCATATGACATGACTGCCATCCATTCCAACTTTCTTTCCCATCTAACAGGCAAGTATCCTTTGTTTCCATAGAGTTATGCATACAGGTCTTTCTAAAAATGGAAGAATTAAATTTGACACCAGTTTTCTTCTTACTGGACCTGGGAATCCTAAACTTGTATTCAGATTATTTTGGTAAAGTTGGATTGGCTTATGTTAGGGCTCACAGATAAACCCAATAAGTATAAATATGCCCCTGTCCTTCAGCAATTAAAATTATATGTCCTATAATATACATTACCCATTTAGTTATTTTCATCCAGGTCAACATGTCTGGGTTTTATTCTCTTCAAGGGAATCCAAACTGAGGTTCCATCATCTGCAATGACAAGAGCAAATCCCCTACTCCACACCTTTACCGTTCCTGGTTTCCATAAATCATCTTTAACATCTTTCCAATAGATTGGCTGCAGCTGCAGTTCTGTTTGGGTTGTATCACTTTTCTTTTCCAAATTACTAAAATGTTGTTCTGCAGGAATCTGTGATGAATTATCATAAATGTTTAAAAAATTTAGAGTAAACAGTGCCTTCGTTAATTGATCTTTAGGTGTACTTATTTTCATAACATCTTCCTGATCATCATCTCCCCCTTTTTGTTTCAAGAGCATAGACTTTAGCTTCTGGTTTGCTCATTTAATAATTCCTTGCCTTGAGGGATTATGTGGAATTCCTGTGATATGAGTAATATTAAAAATAGTACAAAATTTATGAAACTGTTTTCCTGTATAAGCAGAACCATTGTCCGTTGTAATAGATTGAGGGCATCCCATAACAGCAAAAGCATTAAGTAAATGTGATCGAATATGGCAGAAACACTCTCCAGATTGTGCAGTAGCCCAGATAAAATGAGAACAAGTGTCTATGATAACATGTACATATTGCATTTTACCAAAATGTGAAATATGAGTAACATCCATTTGCCATAATTCATTTGCTTTTTGACCTCGAGGATTAACCCCTGATGCAAATGGGAGTGCATTTAAACATCCACATGTTGGACAAGTCCTAATAATGTCCTGAGCTTGCTGTTTAGCTAAAGATGGAAATTTCTTTCACAACCCTTTGCTATTGATATGAGTCAATTTGTGAAGTGTTGTGGGAGAAATTTCTATCCAAATAAAAACAAGAAGATGCTAAGCATGTTCCAAAACAAAAAAGCAAATAAATATAAAAGTAGTCATTAATGGATATGAGGGACAAAAATGGTAAAAGACTTATGGAAGCTAAATAGCAAAATGACAAAGGAAAGTCCTGTATTTCAGTAGTGACTTTAAATATAAATAGATTAAATTCTCCAGTCAAAAGATAGAGATCAGCAGAATGTATAAAAAAGCATGATCACACTATATAATGTCTGCAAGAGACTCAACTTAAAGTGAAAGATAAAAGTACGTTGCAGGTGAAAGGATAGAAAAATGTATACCATGTAAGTAGTAACCAAAAAAGAGCTAGAGTGGCTTTCCTAAAATCAGATAAAATAGACTCTATTTTGAAAACATTTATGAGGAGCAAACATCATCATTACATTCTGATAAAAGGAAAGATTTAACAGGAAAATGCAACAATTTTAAATATATAGTCACCTAAAAGCAAAGCCCCAAAATATGCAAACTGTATGAATTATACACTGACAGATTTAAAAAGAGAAATTGGCAGTTCTACAGTAACAACAGGAGATTTTAACATACCACTTTCAATAATGGGTAGTGCATCTAGTCAGAAGATCCTCAAGGAAGAACCAGACTTGAATGATGCATTAAACCATCTATACTTAGCAGACATAGATAAAGTGCTGCAACCAACAGAAACATAATGCACATTCTGCTTGAGTGTACATGCATCATTCTCAAGTCACAAAGCAAGTCTCAATAAATTTAAAAATACTGAAATAATAAAATGCATATTCTCTGACCACAATGGAATGAAACCAGAAATAAAAACAAAACACAGGGAGAAATGTATAATCTGGAATTGTGTGAAAATTAAACAACATATGACTAAAAAACCAAAGGGTTAAAGAGGATTTCAGAACCCAAATTAGGGAAGACTGTTAGGAGGATAAAAATTAAAATGCAATACCCCCAAGCTTATGGGATGCAGCAAAAGCAGTGCTGTGAGGGAAATCTATTGCTCTAATAAAGAAGAACAACTTCAGGGCCGCTGCCGTGGCTCAGCAGGCAAAGCTCCGACCTGCCGTGCTGGAGGTCTGGAGTTCGATCCCTGGTGCCTCCTGCCCATATGCAAATTAAAAAAAAAAAAAAAGAAGAACAACTTCAAACCAGAAGCCTACCCTGAGAACTGGAAGAGCTAGAAAAAGAAAAGCAGTCTAACCACAGAAGGAGGAGAAGGAAGTAAATAACAAAAATTGGAGTAGAGATAAATGAATTGGAAAGCAAACAAAGAAAAAAACAGTATAGAGAATTAAAAAAACACAAATATTGGTTCTTGGGGGTGTAAGTGTAGTCCAGTGGTACCACGCCTGCCATGTGGTAGACCCGAGTTTGATTCCTGGCCCATGCACCTCTGAACAAACAAACAAAAAACAAATAAACAAACAAAAACTTCAACAAATAGTGCTACAATAAGGGGATCCTCACATGGAAAAAGAATGAAATGTGACCCCCACCATACAGCATACAAAATAAAATTGGTTTTTAAATGTATGAATAAAACTGACAAACCTTTTTAAATCAAAAAATGAAAAGGAAGGCATTATTACTAAACCAAATGAAATAAAAAAGACTATAAGAGGACACACAAATAATCTACATTAACTCAAGAAGAAATAAAAGATCTTTACAAACCAATTACTGGTAAAAAAATTTAATCAGTAATCATAAACCTGTAATCACAAATCACCCAACAAAGAATAGCCCAGGATGATATGGCTTCACAGGAAGATTCTAACAAACATTCCAAGAAGATTTAAATGCAATTTTGCTCAAACTCTTCCAAAAAAATTGAAAAGGAAGAGATACTGCCTATCTCACTCTATCATACAAAAGCCTGATAAAGATAACAGAAGAAAGAAAATTACAGACCAATAGCTCTTCTAAATGTGGATGCAAAAATGCCCAACAAAATGTTCGCAAACAAAATCCAACAGCATATTAAAATAATTATACATCATGATAATGTGGGATTTATATCTGGTATGCAAGGATGGCTCAACATAAGAAAATTAATTAACATAATAAACCACATTAACAATATAAAGCAAAACAAATACATGATCATCACAATTCATACAGAAAAGGCATTTGACAAAATGCAGCATTTTTCTTAATAAAATCACTTAGAACACTAGAAACAGAAGGAAATTTCCTTAGTACTATAAAGAGCATATAAGAAAAGTCCACAGCTAACATCCTGCTTAATAGTGAAAGACTGAAAATGCCCTCTCTAAGATCAGGAACAAAACAAGGATGCCAATTCAAAATTGTACTTGGCATTCTTTCCAGGACAATTAAGGAAGAAAAAAAAAGGCAACCAAATTGGAAAATGAAGAAATAAAGTTTCCTTATTTGTAGGTGATATGATCCTATATGCAAAAACCCATGAAGAATCCATGATAGAGCTCCTGGAGCTAATAAAAACGAATTCAACAAAGTGTGTGTGTGTGTGGGGGGGCATGATCAACAACCCAAAATCAGTAGTGCTTCTATCACAAGCAATGAACAATCAAGAAGAAATCAAGAAAACATTTCATTCACAAAAGCAACAAAAATAATCAAACATTTTGGAGTAACTCAAACCAATGATGCAAAGGATCTATACACAGAAAACCACAAAATATTGCTAAATTAAATCATTAAGAATTCAATAGTACTCAAACCAATTTATAGATTCAATGCAACAACCTTCTTTTCAGAAATATGAAAGCCAATCTGTTGGAGAAGCCATATCGCCAACATGGCTGCCGTGGCTGATCCAAGGCAACACAAAATGGCTGACCAGAAATCTGCCCTCCACCCTAGCAACAATGGTGACCAATCCCAGAAATCTACCCTCCACCCTAGCAACAGCGGCGACCAATCCCAGCCCAACACATGTCCCTGCTTTCTCCCAGCCTATATAAGCCTATGCACTTCCTCAATAAAGCAGACACCTTCCGCTCAGCTCTGAGGGTTTTCCCCTGAGTCATGTGCTGTGTGCTATGTGTCTGTGTGACTGACTCAGTATGGCCACTTACCCCCAGCCATCAGCTACCCCACACCAATCATCAAGTATATATGGAAGGGTATGGGGTCCCAAATAGCTAAATCCATCTTGAAAAAGAAGAATTAAGTTGAAGGACTCATATTTCTCAATTTTAAAACTTATTAAAATGCCACGGCAATGAAAACAGCATGGTATTGGCACAAAGATTAAAATACAAAATAATGGAATAGAAATGAGAGCTCAGAAATAAACCCTCATAATTATGGCCAACTTATTTTTCACAAGCTGGAAAAGACCAAACAATGAGGAAATAATAGTCTCTTCAAAAATGGTACTGGTAAGGCCAAATTTCATGCCAGAAAAGGAGATCCCTTATGCCATACTACATACAAAAATCAATTCAAAATAGGCCAAAGACCTAAATATAACAGTTATAACTATCAACCTCCAAGAAAACATAGGGAAGCATCTTTAAGACCTTGTGTTAGGCAATGGTTGCTCAGAATTTATTCCCAAAACACAAGCAACAACAACAACAAAAAACAGACAGCTGAGACCTCATCAAAATTTAAAACTTTTGCACTTCAAGGGAATTTATAATCTGAAAGTGAAATGATAACATACCCAATGGGGGAAAATATTTGGACACCATGTAATTAATAAAGGCTTGATACCCAAAATATAAGAAGAAATCTTTCAATTTAACAACAAAAGACAATCCATTTTAAAATGTGGGGAAAGGTCTTGATTAGACATCTCTTCAAAGAAGATATTCAAATGGACAGAAAGCTCATAAAAAGATACTCAGCATCATTAGCTATCAGAAAACTGCAAATGAAAATCAAAATGAGATAACATTGCAACCTATTAGAATGCCTGCTATTTAAAAAAAATTGTTGGAGAGTATGCAGAAAAATAGTAACACTGGTGATAGTGTAAAATTAGGCAGCCACTGAAGTAGAGATTGTTCCTCAAAAAAATGTGTGGATCCACTATATAACATGGAAATCCTACTACTAAGTACATAGCCAAAAGAATTGAAAACAGACACAAGCAGATACTTACACACTGCTATTCATAATGACATTATTTACATTGCCAAAAGATGTAAGCAACCCAAATGACTGTCAACTGACATGGAGAAACACTAGGTGGTATGTATGTATAATGGGATATTATCAGCCATAAAGAAAGATGAATCCAGATACAAGCAACATGGATGAACTTTGAAGACATCAGGTTCAGTGAAATAAGCCAGACACACAAGAACAAATATTCTATGAGTTCACTGTTAAATAATTAGAATAAGCACACTGAGAATCTAGAATTTAGGTTACCAGCAGATGGTGTGGGAATAGGGAATGAAAAGTTGAAGCTTAAAATGAATAGGGTGCCTATTTGGAATGATGGAAATATTTTGGTAATGGATGGTGAGGATGGTAGCTCAACATTGTGAATGCAACTAACAGCACTAAAATACATATGTGAGTATAATTGAAAAGGGAAATTTTAGATTGTATATAGGGTAACAGAATAAATTTACTTTTAAAATCCATGGAACTACACTACACAAACAGTGAACCCTAAATTAAATCATGGACTAATTAATAGTACAATCATAAATATGTGCTATCATAAATTGTAAGAAATGTTCCACACCAATGCAGGGTGTGGGTGGTAGGGTGATGTGCCAGCTTGAAACTGTTGTGTACCCCAGAAAAACCGTGTTCTTTAATCCTGATTTAATATTGTAGGGTAGGATCTTTTGGAGTAAGTTATTTCCATGGAGATGTGTCGCAAACCATTTAAGGTGGGTCTTAATCCTCTTACTGGAGTCTTTTAAGAGAGAACTGTTTTTGAAAACTTAGAGCCAACATAGAGATGTTTTGAGATGTAGGAAGAAAATGCCCCCAGAGAAGCTGTTTTGAAACCAGAAGCCAAAGAGCTGGTAGATGCCAGCCACATGACTTCTCAGCTGACAGAGGTGTTCCAGACAGTATCAGCCTTTCTTGAATCAAGGTATCTTTTTCTGGATGCCTTACTATGAACATTTTATGGCTTTAAAACTGAAAACTTGTAACTTAATAAATCCACTTTATAAAAGCCAACCCTATTAAAAGAGGTAGTATATAGAATCCTGTATTTTATGCATGATTTTTCTGTAAACTCACAAATTCTATAATAAAACAATATATATATACAAGTATTATATATGCATATATGTATATAATACAATTAATTTATTCCCACTACTGTTGATGGACATTACAATATTATAATTACAATATTAAAAAATGAAATTCATATATATTCTTACATATTTAAATAAATCTTTGTATGCACACATATTGATTTTATATAAATATAAAGTGAGTTGCTGGATAACAGAACATGAATAAATTAATGAAATAATTTCATAGTTTCCTAAAGTGATTGCTTAAATTTATACTCTCAGTAGTAGTATATAAGGAATATAAATTTTTCACATCTCAGTAATATTTGGCCTTGTATACCTTTTAATTTTATCCTTCTCTTGAGTTTTATGGTAGTACCTAATTATGGTATTAATTTCCATTTCCCAGATGACTGACTAATGTAATTGTGCATTTCAGATGACTATTGTATATTTGTGTATCTTGATTTGGAATTCTCTTTTCAATTTTTTAATTAATTACTTTTTATTAGAGAAGCTGTAGGTTTACAGAAAAATCATGCAGAAAATTCAGAATTCCCATATAATCCACTCAAGCTTTTTTAGCTATTATTAAAATTTTGCATTAGTATGGTACCTTTGTTACTATTAATAAGCCATATTATTGTAATTATGCTATTAATTAGTATATATTAGGGTTCACTATTTATGTGTAGAGTACTATATATTTTTTTTTAAATAGCATACATACAACCTAAAATTTCCCCTTTTAGCCACATTCAAATATATAATTCAGTGGTATTAATTGTATTCACAATTCTGTGCTTCAATCAATGCCATTCATTGCCAAAACATTCCCATCACTCCAAATAGACTCTGTATTAATTAGCTATTAACTCCCCATTCCTTACGACATCATATTCTCTGGTAACCTGTATTCTGGTTTCTGACTCTAAGAATTTGCTTATTCTAATTATTTCATATCAGTGAAGTCATACAATATTTTCTTTTTGTGTCTGGCTTTTTTCACTAAACATGTCACCAAGGTTCAACCAATTTGTCACATGTATCAGAACTCCATACTACTTTTACAGCTTTATAATAATCCGTTGTATATATAGGCTGTATTTTGTTATCCATTCAACTGTTGATGGACACTTGGATGGTTTTCATTTTTGGCAAATGTGAATAAAGCTTCTATGAACATTAGTGTGAAGATTTCCATTTGAGTCCTTGCTGCTTTCAATTTTGAGGGGAATATACTTAGAAGTGGGATTGGTGTGTCGTATGGTAATTCTCCATGCAGCTTTCTGAGGAACTGCCAAATTGTTTTTCACAATGGCTGCACCATTTCACAATCCCAACGACAATGAACGATATTCCTATATCATTCCACATACCAACATTTGTTATTGTAATTAGTTTTAATAGTAGCCACTCTAATACACTTAAAGTGGTGTCTCATTATGATTTTGACTTGCATTCCCTAATAGCTAATGACTTTGAGCATTTTTTTCATGTGATAATTGACAATGCGTGTGTCCTCTTTGGAGAAAATATCTATTCAGTTTTATTGCCTATTTTTAAATTGGGTTGTTTGTCTTTTTGTTGTTGAGTTGTAGGATTTACTTACATATTCTGGAAAATTAACCCATGCCAAATATCTGGAATTGCACTATTTTCTCTGGGACTATAAGCTGTCTTTTATTTTCATGACAAATTCCACTGATGCACAAAACCTTTAAAAATACTGTTGAAATTCCATTTATCTATTTTTCTTTTGTAGCTCATTCATTTAAAAAAATTTTTTTAATGTTTTAAAATTATGAAATATAACATATATACAAAAAACAATAAATTTCCAAGTACATTTTCACAAGCAGTTATAGAACAGATTTTAAAGTTTTGTATGGGTTACAGGGCCACAATTTTTGTTTTTTCTTCTAGCTGCTCCAAGACACTGGAGACCAAAAGAAATATCAATATAATGAACCAGCAGTCATAACCATTTGTTAAATCCTATATTCTCTGTTATATTCCTTATTCTTTTTTTGTGTGTGTGCAAAATAACACACATATATATATATAAAAACCCAATAAATTTCAAAGTACATCATCACAATTAGTTGTAGAACAGATTCTAGAGTTTGGCATGGGTTACAATTCCATAGTTTCAAGCTTTTACTTCTAGCAGCTATAAGATACTGGAGACTAAAAGAAATGTCAATATAATTCAATCATACCCATTTGTTAAACCCGACCTTCTCTGTATAACACCACCATCACCTTTGATTTTTCTCCCACTCATTAGGGGTACTTGGGCTATGCTCACTCTAACATTTTCATGTTGAAGGGGGCTATGGATAATATGGGATGGGAGAATGGAACAAGTTAATGTTGTGAATATAATGGCCCCTCTGCATTTCAGGATTTATGTGGTCCAAAGAACCATATGGAAGTTTAGGTCTCTGGAAAATTACCTTAGTGCATGGAATCTTTGTAAAATCTTATATAACACCCTTCATGTTCTTTAGGATTGGCAGGAATGGCTCTGGTTGGGGTTCAGTAAGTTATTGTGGGTGTCAATGTCTATATTGAAGCTTGCACAGGAAACCTCCAGAGTAGACTCTTGACTCTATTTGAAATCTCTCAGACACTGATACCTTATTTGTTACATTTCTTTTCCCCCTTTTTGGTCAGGATGACATTGTTGATCCCATGGTCCCAGGGCCATGTTCATCCTTAGAAGTCATCTTTCACACCAGAAGGGAAGCAATGAGTTCATTTGCAGAGTTGACGTTAGAGAGAGACAGAGAGAGAGACCAAATCTGAGCAATAAAATTCATCTTCTGGAAGTAACTCTTAGTCATCCCTATAGGTAGGCGAGGCTTCTCCACTCCATATATATAAGTTTCATATGAATAAGCCTCAAGATCAAAGGCTTGGCCTTTTGATTTGGGTGTCTCTAATGTTTGACACAGTATCCGGGGTTTCCCCTGTGGGAAAGTTTAATATTTCTATATATTTTTCTCCCATCCCTCAATGGACTTTGCCAATACTTTTTGATTATCTGCTTAATATACAACAGGAAGTACCCAGACATTACATTAAGCTATACAAGATTAAAGGCTGCCATTCTGGTTCTTGGTTCCCTCTGTTTGGATTGTTTAAATGATCTATGCAGCCAGGTTGAGTTAAATTATGTGCTACAGAAAATTTAGGTTCTAGACAAAATAAACCTTTCTTCCTTTGGTTTCATAGAGTATATGAAGCTCTAAAATACAGACAATGTCTTCCTTATCCCTATGTTCAGAATTACCTAATTCCAATCTGATTGGCTATGCTCTTATCTCTAAATGTGACATTATACATATATAAGACATCTTCTCAAAATCCAGAAATAATAACTACTTCTCTGGACTAAATGTGACCACTATAAAGTGTTTACAATCTAGGCTCCTGTTTTCTCATGAATATTTTCTAAATGAGACAATACAATAATTGCTCTTTTGCTTCTGGCTTATTTTGTCTCACCACATGTCCTCAGATTCATTCACACCATTGCATGCCTCACAATTTCATTCTTCTTTGTATCAGCCAATGTTCTGATCATATCTAATCTACATACCATTGCTCACCAATCTACTCTCAGTCAGTGCATCTTTCAAACACCTCCATCTACTGAGCCTCATGTATAAGGTACAAAGTCAACTGCCCATCAACACTGTCAATTTTCAGAAAATTTCATTATCCCCTAGAGAAAGATGGTCAATAAACACACCCTCATAAGATACAAAACCCGAACCTCTCCTTAACTTTTGTCCTTCCCCCTATTATATACCCCTGGTATTGCTGTGGCACTGTTGGTGTTTTCCTGTTAAACATAGCCCATGGTATGCAATAGCAGTTTTCACCCTATACCCTGAAATTATGCACTCTTTGTACAAGATTCATACCTTTCCAGTAGTTCATGCAAGAGCTTATTTATATTTTAAGTGTTAATCAGTGCAACACATGAGTTTATATGACCCCTTTCAAACATGTGCACCTTCAGTGTGATATTACTTATAGACTCATTAGTGAACTGTGTTCACTTCTATCTATTCCCTTACAATTAAGTTCAACCTTATTAGTTAACTGTTCACCCTATATTCTGAATTATAAGCCTCTGATTTTATTTTTACCCTGTATCATAAAAATGGAATGTTACAGCAACTATCCTTTTCTTTCAGGTTTATTTCACTCAGTATTATGTCTTCAAGGCTCATCCATCTTGTCATGTGCTTCAGGATGTCATTTTATCTTCCTACTGCATAATATTCCATCATATGTATATACCACATTTTATTATTCACTCATTTGTTGATGGAAACTTTTGATTGTTTTTATCTTTCTGCAATTGTGAATAATATACTATGAATATCAGTGTGCAAATCTCGGTGCCATTGCTTTCAGCTCTTTTGAGTATACACCTAGTGGTGGTATGCTGGGTCATGGGCAACTTGATAATTAGTTTTCTGAGGAACCCCCAGACTGTATTCCATAGTGGTTGTACCATTATGCATTCCCACAGCAGTGCATAAGTGTCACAATTTCTTCACATCCTATTCAACATTTGTAGTTTCCTGTTTATTTAGTAGCAGCTATTCATATGGTGTGAGATGGAATCTCATTGTAGTCTTGATCTGCATTTCCCTTATAACTAGTGAGAAGGTGCATCTCTTTACTTTTCAGCCATGTGTATTTGCTCTTCAGAAAAAAAAATGTATATTCATATCTTTAGCCCATTTTATAATTGGGTTGTTTGTTCTTTTATTTTAGAGTTATATGATTTCTTTATGTATATAGGATGTCAACCTTTATCTGATGTGCAATTTCCAAATATTTTCTTACAACTGAATTTGCTGCTACTTCACCTTTTTGGTGAAATCTTTTAAGTCCCAAAAACATTTGATTTTGAAGAGTTCACTTTTATCTATTTTTTTTCTTCTGTTATTTGTGTTTTTGGGGTAAAGTTTTAGGAAGCTACCCCCTATTAATTGGTCTTGAAGAAGTTCCTCTACATTTTCTTCTTGGAAGGTTATGGTATCGGTTTATATTTAGGTGTTAAATCCAATTTGAGTCAATTTTTGTGTAAGGTGTATAAGGGTCCATATTCATTCTTCTGACTGTTGATATGCAGTTTTCCCATTCCCATTTACTGAAAAGCCTATTTTGTCCCAGTTTAATGGATTTGGGGGCTTTGTCAAAGGTCAGTTTACCATAGATCTGGAATTCTATTTCTGCACTCTCTATTTGATTCCATTGGTCATTTCTACCTTGGTGGCAGTTTCATGCTGTTTTGACCACCATTGTTTTATAATAATTTTAAAATTGGGGGGTGTTAATCCTTCCATTTCATTTTAACCAGAAAAGGATGCTGAATTTTTGTTGAATGCTTTTTCAGGGTCTATCTATATGATCATATGATTCTTCCCTTCTGATCTGTTAATGGGCTGAATTACATTAACTGATATTCTTGTGTTGAACCATCCTTGCATTCCTGATATAAACCCCATGCGGTCGTGTTGTATAATACTTTTTAAATGTGCTGATGGATTCGATTTGCTAACATTTTGTTGAGAATTTTTGCATCTATGTTTATTAGGGAGATTGGTCTGTAGTTTTCCTTTCTTGTAGCATCTTTACTGGGTTTTGGTATTACAGTGATGCTGGTTTCATTAAATGAGTTAGGTAGTGTCTAGTTTCTTAATTTTTATGAAAATTTGAGCAAGATTGGCGTTAGTTCTTTTTTCAATGTTTGAGAAAATTTCCCTGTGAAGCCATGTGGTCCTGGGCTTTTCTTTCTAGGAAGACTTTTGATGACTGATTTGAATCTCTTTACTTGCGATTGATTTGTTGAGATCTTCTATTTCTTCTTGAGTCAGTCTATCTTGTTTGTGTGTTTACAGGAATTTGTCCATTTCATTTATGTAGTGTAGCTTATTGGCATATAGTTGCTCATGGTATCCTTTTTTTTAATTTTTATTTCTTTAGTGTCTGAGGTAATGATCCCACTCTCATTTCTGATTTTGTTTATTTGCATCCTCTTTTTCTTTGTCAGCCTTGCTAATGGTCCATTAATTTTATTGATTTTCCCAAGGAACCAACTGTTGGTTTTATTGATTCTTTCTGTTACTCTTTTGTTTTCCCATTAATTTAACTCTGCTTTAATTTTTGTTATTTCTCTTCTATTTGTTTTGGGGTTAGTTTGCTGTTCTTTCTTAAGTTCCTCCAGGGGAGCAGTTAAGTCCTCAATTTTTGCTTTTTCTTCTTTTTTAATATAATATTTAGGGCAGTAAATTTCCCTCTCAACACAGTGTTTGCTGCATCTCATAAGTTTCTATGTGTTGTATTCTTCTTTTCCTTCTTCTCCAGATATCTAATGTTTTCCCTAGCATTTTCCTCTTTGACCCACTCATTGTTTATGAGCATGTTGTTTAAACTCCATGCATTTATGAATGTTCTTGTTCTTTGGTGTTATTGATTTCCAGCTTCATTCCATTGTTTTCAGAGAAAGTGCCTTGAAACATTTCAATGTTTTTTTTTTTTAATTGATAAAGATCTGTTTTCTACCCCAGTATGTAATTTATCCTGGAGAATATTCTATGAGCATTAAAGAAGAATGTATATCCTGGTATTTTGTGGTGTAATGACCTATATATGTCTATTAGGTCTAATTCATTTATCAAATTGTTTAAGCTCTCTATTTCCTTGTTGATTCTCTGACTGGTTGACCTATCTATAGAGGAGAGTGGTGTATTGAAGTTTTCTATTATTATTGTTGAAATGTCTATTGCTTCCTTCAGTTTTGCCAATGTCTGCCTCATGTATTTTGGAACTCGTTGATTGGGAGCATAGACATTTATGATTGTTGTTTCCTCTTGCTCAATTGTCCCTTTTACTAATATATAGTGCCCTTCTTTGTTTCTTATGATGCCTTTACATTTGAAGCTATTTTGTCTGATATTAGCATAGCTACACCTGCTTTCCTTTGGTTATAGCTCATGTGGAGCATCTTTTTTCCATCCTTTCTCTTTCAATGTATTCATTTCTTTGTGTCTAAGATGTGTCTCTTGCAAATATCATACAACTGGATTATATTTCTTAATCCATCTTGCCAATCTGCATCTTTTAATTGGGGACTTTAGTCCATTCTCATTCAAAATTATTATTGTGAAGACATTTCTTGAATCCACCATCTTATCCTTTGGATTTTATTTGTCTGATCTAGATACTATGTTTTCTAATTTTCTTTTTATTTCTTAAGTTACACTTACTGGTACCCTTCAATTCTGTGCCCTCCTCTAGACCTCCCTCTACTTTTTTTTTTCCAACCAGTAGAACTCCTGTTAGTATTTCTTGTGGGGCTGGTTTCTTGTTGACACATTCTCTCAGCCTTTGTTTGTCTGTGAAAATTTAATCACTCCCTCAGTCTTGAAGGAAAATTTGGCTTGGTACAGAGTTCTTGGCTGGAAGTCTTTCTCTGATTAGTATTTGTCTTGAGGATGGCTTATTTGGATTTATTCTATTTGGACTTCATTGTGCTTCTTTGTTTTGCATATTTATGTCTTTTATAAATATGGTGATTGACTTTTTCCCATTTCTCCAAAGAAAACTATTGGAATTTTGATAGGAATTTCATTGAAACTGTAAATGAAGTTTACAGCTTTGGGTAGGATTAACATCTAAAAATGAAGTTTTCCCCCATTACACCCTCTACTAATCTTCCTAGTTCCTTACTCTTCTCCTTCTGGAACAATGGTGATTCTTATATTTGTTCGCATTGCTTTCTCCCTCCTTTGCCTGACATCCAATTCATATTTTTCCATCTTCTTTGTCATTTTCTCTTTTGTGTGTTCAAAATCAGTTGTCCTAGCTTCTAGTTCCTTTATTCTTTCTTCTGCTTCTCAAATTTGCCATTGTGTGTCTCTACTATATTTTTTATCTGATGTATAGCATCTTTAATCTCTGTGATATCTGCTATTTTTCTATTTGTTCTTTCAAATTCCTCTTTATGCTATTCTAGTGTCTTATTGATCTCCTACATGTTATTATTAATCCCACTGATTTTATTTAGTAGAGTTATGAACACTTTGATTAATTGTGCCAAAGCCTGTGTTTTCTCCAATGTTTTAATTTGGTCAGTAGACTGGGCAATTTCTGTCTGCATCTTCATATGCTTTGTGATTCTCTGTTACCACAAGGCATGTAAATGTCTTGATAGGTTACTTTGGAAGTTGACTCTTTTCAGTAGTCTAAAACTTTGGATTTGAAGCATAGGTGTGGAGCAGGATGCATGTTGTGGGGTGGGGCACAATAGTGCAGTGAGGTTGCAGCACAGGTGTATGCACATATTGGGGACACTCTGCAGTGTCTGTGAGCATGGGTGCATGTTGCAGGATTGTGGAAGTGTAGTACAGGGGCCATGGGGCAAGGTGAAGCTCAGGCAGGCCTTGAAGCACAGGGGCAGGGTATGGTATGGGGGACACAGAGGTAGGGTGCAGCAGGAGGTGGATGGGAATCTGTGGATGTGCTGGGGCAGGTAAATGGGCAGGATGGGGGTGGACACATGGAATGTATGGATTTGGGGTGTCAGGGTGTGGGATATAAGCCACAGAAGTTAGGACATAAGGTGGTCAGGGAACAAGTGTGTCCTTGCTCAGGGGTAGGTGTACAGAAAGGCTGTGATGCTGATGAGTGAGTGGGTAGGGGCGGGGCCCAGGTCACAGAGGTTGTGGAACATGTGCCAGGAGTGAGTAATACAAGTGGGTGGGGCCCTGACACCTTTGCGCAAGTGGTGGGGCTAGGGGTGCATGTGTGCAAGGCAGGGGCTATGTGGCACAGATGCGCACAAGCGTTGCTCATTCTTTTAGCTTAAACTCTAGGAAATCAATGACTAACAAGGTCTTGAAGATGCTTGTCTTTGTTTTCTTTTAGGAGTATTACAGTTTTGGTTCTTAATTTAGGTCTGTTGTCCATTTTGAGTTTTTTTTTTGTATATTGTGTGATGTAGTGGTCAAATTTCATTCTTGTGCGTATAGATGTCCAGTTCTCTGAACACCATTTGTTGAAGAGATAGTCTTTCCTTATTGAGTGGACTTGGCACCCTTTTCAAAAATCAATTGACCATAGATGTGAGGGATTATTTCTGCTCTCATATTGATTATATTTGTCTATACGTCTATCTTTGTGCCAGTGCCATGCTATTTTGATTATTATGGCTTGTAATGAGTTTTAAAATAAGGAAATATAATTCCTTAAACATTGATTTTTATGAAGATGGTTTTAGCAATTCAGGGCCCCTAACATTTCTTTGATAGTTTGAAGCTGAATGAATCTCAGAAAAATCATGTTCTTAAACTCACCCATTCCTGTTGGTATAACCTTAACTAGGTTTTGATTAGGCTATTTCACCTTGAAGCATGCCTCAAATTGGTCTTAATCCTTTCACTGGAGTCCTTTGTAAGAGGATGAATACAGAGAAAAAAAGCCGTGTAAGAGAGAGAGAAAAACACAGAAATTGAGAAAGAAAGCCACAGAATAGGCAGTCAGAAGCTGAAAGCATTGAAACCCTGTAAAGTAGGGAGAGACCAGCAGATGTGTCATGTGTCTTGCCATATGAAAGAGGAGTCCAGGATTGTCTGATCACCAGTTTAGACATTTTCATAGCCACAGAACTGTAGGTTTATAAGATAAATCCTCATTGCACAGGCCAACATATTTCTGGTATATTTCATTCTGGCAACTTTAGCAAACTAAGACGCCATATAAATATGGTGATTGACTTTTTCCCATTTCTCCAAAGAAAACTTGGAATTTTGATAGGAATGTCATTGAAACTGTAAATGAAATTTACAGCTTTGGGTAGGGTTAACATCTAAATAATACTTAGTCTTCTAGTTTATGAATGCAGAATATCCTTTCTTTAAGCAGGTCTTCCTTGATTTCTTTTAGCAATATTTTGTAGTTTCCCAAGTATGAGTTATTTACAAGCTTGGTTATATTCAGCCCTAGATATTTGGTTCTTATTACTGCTATTGTATTCTTTTTCAGATGGTTAATTACTCAGGTATAGAAACACTACTGATTTTTTCATGCTCATGTTAGACCCATGACTCTGCTTGATTTATTAGCACTGGTAGCTTGGTTAAAATTTTTCAGGGATATTTATATACATATATATATTTATACATATTTATGTATATATAATATAGATTAATATATAATATTGTAATAATGTCATCTGTAAATAGGGTAAGTTTTACTTATTCTTTCCAATTTGGACCTTTATTTGCTTTTCTAGCCTAATTGCTCTGGCTAGAACTTCCAGTATAATTTTGAGTGGCAGTGGGAACAGTGGGCATCCTTGTCTTGTTCCTGCTCTTAGAGAGAAAGTTTTCAGCCTTTCATAATTGAGTATGATGTGCAATGAGATTTTATTTTTTAATATTTTTATTGAGAGATTTTCACGTATATATAGTCCATACAGGGTATACAATCAATGGCTCACATTATCATCACACAGTTCTGTATTCATCACCACGTTCATTTACAGAACATTTGCATCACTCCAGAAAGAGAAATAAAAAGAAACATGAAAAACCCATACATCCCATACCGCTTACTCCTCCCTCTCATTGACCAACAGTATTCCAATTTACCCAATTATTTTTTACCCTTTATTCCCCCCCATGATTTATTTATTTCTATTCTTATTTATTTACTCATATGCCCATACCCTGGATAAAAGGAGCATCAGACACAAGGTTTTCACAGTCACACAGTC
This sequence comes from Myrmecophaga tridactyla, assembly GCA_004026745.1. Lineage (NCBI taxonomy): Eukaryota > Metazoa > Chordata > Mammalia > Pilosa > Myrmecophagidae > Myrmecophaga > Myrmecophaga tridactyla. Next base: position 42,039 of record PVIY010004242.1, read on the forward strand.
ACAGGGTAAAAGCTATATTGTTATACAATCATCTTCAAGAATCAAGGCTACTGGAACATAGATCAACAATTTTAGGTACTTTCCTCCAGCCACTCCAATACACCATAAACTAAAAAGGGATATACATGTAATGCTTAAGAATAGCGTTCAGGATAACCTCTCAACTCTGAAATCTCTTAGCCACTGAAATTTTATTTTGTCTCATTTCTATCTCCCCCCTTGTGGTCAAGAAGGTTTTTTCAATTCCATGATGCCATGCTCTGACTTATCCTGGAAGCTCTACCCCACATTGCCAAGGATATGACACCCCTGGGAGTCATATCCATGTAGGGAGGAATGCTATGGGTCTTTAATGCAAGCTCTTTATCCATTTGAAATTTCCTTCTATTCCTAGTTTTCTGTGCTTTTATCAAGATGAGGTGCTGGGTTTTGTCAGATATCTTTTTTGAAAGCACCAGTTAAGAGGTTATGTTTTTCTTTCCCTTCATTCTATTAATGTGTTCTATAGTGTTAATTAATTTTCTTATGTTGAACCATCCTTACATATCTGGGATAAATCCTATTTAACCATGGTGTATAACTCTATCTGACTTTATTGTTGGGTAGATTTTGGCCTCACAGAAAGACTTAAGAAGTGTTCCTAACTCTTCAATTGTTTAGAATAGTTTGAGCAGGATTGGTGCTAATTCTTGGAATTTTTGGTACCAGTGTGTCCAGCTGCTCCTGGGTTTCTCTTTTGTTAGGGGGACAAGGTGGTTTTTTTTTTTTAATATATATAAGAGTTTGCCCATTGAATCTAGTTTAGTTCATTTGTTGGTATACACCTGTTCATATTATCCTTACAATCCTTTCTATTTCTGTGATGTCAGCAGTACTGCTTCCCCTTTCATTTCTGATTTAGCTATTTGAGTCTTCCCTCCTATTTTATCAATCTAATTAAGGGCCTATCTATTTAACTGATCTTTTCAAAGAGACAACTTTGGTTTTATTGATTCTTTTTTGTTTCTTATTCCCTTTTTTCTTGATTTCCTCAATAATATTTGTAATTTCTTTCTACTCTGTTTGTATTAGTTTGCACTTTTTTTCTAAATTCTTTTGTTGTAATGTTAAAGTTTGTGGTTTGAGAGTTTCTGCTTTATTAATGTAAGCTATAATAGAATTAAATTTCCCTTTCAGCACTGATTTTGATGCATCCCATAATTTTTGGTATTTTGTGTTTTAATTTTCATTTGCCTCAAGACATTCTTCAATTTTCTTTGTGATTTTTTCTTTGACCCATTGGTTTTCTAAAAGTGCATGGTTTAATTTCTGCATATTTTTAAATTTTCCAGTTTCCTCAGCTATCAATTTCTAGCTTCATTCCATTGTGGTTAAAACAGATACATTGCATGATTTTAATATTCTTAAAGTTTTTGAAACTTGTTTTGTAATGCAAAATGTATTCTATCTTGAAGAATGATCTATGTGTATTCTGCTGCTATTGGTGAAGAGTTCTTTATATATATGATAGGTATAGCTGGGTTATATTATCATTCAATTTTTATCTCCTTAGTTATCTCTGACTGGATATTCTTTCCATTATTGGAAGTGGTACATTTAATTCTCCCACAATTAATATAGAATTGTCTATTTCTTACTTCAAATTTGTTAACATTTGCTTCAAATATTTTGTGTCTTATCAGTTAGGCACATATATATTTATAATTATCCTGTTTTCTTGAGGAATTGACCCTTTATTAGTATTTAGTGAATATTTTTGTCCTTTGTAGCAGTTTTTGACTTAGAGACTATTTTATCTGATATTGGTTTAGTTTCCCCATCTCTTTTTGTTATTATTTTCGGGTACATATTTTTTTCTATCCTTTCAATTTCAACCTACTTGAATCTTTGTATTAAGTATAAGTTTTTTTTGGACAGCCTATTTGGTTCATGCTTTTTAATCCATTCTGCCAGTCTTCACTTTTTTAACTGGAGATTTTAATGTATTTAATTAAAATAACTTCTGATATTGCAGGACTTACTTCAGATAGTTTTCTATTTGGTCTTTTTAAGTCTTATACCTTATCCTTCAATACTTCCATTATTGCCTACTGCCACATTTCATTGATTTTATGTTTCACATTTTGTGTTCCTTGTTTCATTCAATATATATTTTCAGATTCTTTCTTTGTTGTTAACATGGGGCTTAAATTTAATGCCCTAAATGCATAACATCTATGCTTGGTTTGAAACCAATTTAACTTCAATAGTTAAAACAAACACTATTCCTAAACCAATATATCCACCCACTGCTTTGTTGTAATTGTTAAAAATTGTATCTTTATTCATTGCACCTCCAATACCATAGATTTATCATTACTTTTCATATATTTACATTTTAGAACTTGTAGAAATAAAAAGTGAAGTTACATTCCAAAAAATACTATATGATAGTACTGGCACTCATAATTATTATACAATTATCTTTACCAGAGGTTTATATTTCTTCATGCCACTTAGATTAACTGTCTAGTGTCCTTTTCTTAAGAATTCCCTTTAGTATTCCTTACAGGGCAGATCTAGAGTGTTGAAAAACCTCAGCTTTATATTTTCTGTGAATGTCTTAATATCCCCTTCATTTTGAAAGGCAGTTTCATCAGATATAAAATTCTGAGTGGCAATTATTTTCTTTCTGCACCTTAATATTTACTACCACTGCCTTCTTGCCTCCATGGTTGTTGATTAGAAATTGGCACTTAGTGAGAAAATAATACATTACTTTTCTTTTGGAGCTTTCAGAACTCTTTCCTTCTCTTGACATTCAATATTTTAATTACTATGTGTCTGGCCATTATTGTCTTCAAGTTTATCCTGTTTAGGATTTGTTGGGCTTCCTGAATGTGGATATTTACATCTTTCATTAAATTTGGGAAGTTTTCTGCCATTAGTTCTTTGTATATTCCTTCTGCACCTTTCCTTCTTTCTTCTCGTTCTGGGAATCCCATAATGCATGTATTGGAATGCTTAATTATGCCACACACTTCTTCAGCTTTGTTCACTGTTCCTTATTCTTTCCCATACACAACCTGAATTATTTCAATGGTCTTTTCTTCAAATTCTTGTATTCTTTTTTTTTAGCGTTCCAATTGGTCACTGAAATTCTCCAGGGAAGTTTTCATTCCAGTTATTATGGTCTTCTCTAGGAATTCTGTTTAATTCTTTTTTAAAATGTATATTTCTTTATTGAGATTGTCATGCTATTCATTGATCATTTTCCTGATATCCTTTAGCTTTTGCTCTGTATTTGAAATATTATCTTCTTGAGCATATTGAGGATCATTTCTTTAAAGTCTTTGTCCAGTATGTCCAAAGTCTTGTCTTTCTTGATGGCTAGTGAATTTTTATCTTGTTCCTTCTATTGGGCCACTATTTCCTGTTTATCTTACAATGTTTGTTGCACAATATTCATTTTAATATTTCAAAGTGTTAACCCTGGGATTTATTTCCTGAACTGTCTGTTCCTTAGGTTTTATCCAGCTAATGATATGAGAGTTCCTTGAATTTTCCTTGAATGCCAGGAGGTAACAAAATTAAACAAACCACAAATATGTGAAAATCTTTTGCAGTTTTTGTAAATTTGCACTGTCTTTTATAATTCAGTCCTCCTTTCATGAAGATCACCTTGAGAAAAAGTGAAGTGGCAGGATCTTTTCTAAATCTGTGCCTTGTTCTGGGCCCACACTTTCTCCTGGCCTTAGGAATCCTGTTTTCAGGAATCCAAGAATCTATCCTAGTCCCTTGAAATAGACTCCCATCCCCCCAGGTGCTCTGCTATTTGTTTTTAAATGAGAAATCCTTTGCCGCAGGCCACTTTGACTTAATTGTTTCTTATAATTCTTCAGTTGTCCACAAGTTGCCTCTGCCTCCAGGACGAGTTCTGGAAGGGGGAGCTAGAGAAGATTTTTCTGGCTCTATCTTTCATATGGCCAATTGATAGATTGGCAGTGACTTATAGGAACCCAAATATGTATGTAGAGGTAACTTTGCTCCCTTCAGGACCCATAACGGGAAAGTAGGTGACTCTGAAGTGTAATGGAACAGGGTCCCAGGAGGGGCCAGTATGGGTGTTATGAACTCTTCCTACTATTTTTTTTGTGACTCTATAGATTTATTTATATTTATATTTTATATAAATGGATTCATACAATATGCAGTACTTTGTTTCTGGTTTCTTTCACTTAGCATAATATATTTTTAAAGTTGTTATAGTTTTAATTAGAAAAATTGTATGTTTAAAAAAAGTCATGTAAAAATATAACATTCCTATATACGACTACTGCTGCATTAGTATGTTACCCATTACAACTGATGAAAGAATATTGAAATAGTATTATAAACTATAGTTCATAGTTTATGTTAGGTTTATTTTTTTTCCGTAAGTGTGCCATAGGTTTTTCCTACCACTTTCAAAGCTGCATTTTCATTATTTGGCACTTTTCCAGTTAGCGCAATATTTTAACTGTTTTATGGAGTATGAGGAAGATATCTCGGCCATATTTTGCTTGTTAATCAAAAATATCATGGGGAAATGGCACTCAGGAGGGTCTTACCTTGCTGTAATGGTTGACTGGGAGCTTATCTGAGCAATCTATTCAATTTTCGTGCCCATGTTTTTCTGCGACAGCATGTCTTTCTCTTAATGTTTTATAGTAATTTTTTACATACCCTGAAGAAAGCCTTTAGTTGAGGAATTATGCTACAAATACCTTCCCTTATTTTGTGGCTTACGTTTTCACTCTATTAATATTTTGGTTGTTAAGCAATAAATTCTTGATTTTAGTCTAATAATTTTATCATTTCTTTGATCATTAATTCTATTGTGCCCTGTTTAGGAACTCTCCCTATCCCAGTATTGTGATGATATTCCCTTATGTTGTCTCATAGATGATTTATTTCTTTTTTCTACTCATCTATATTCCTCTGGAATAAATTTTTGTGTATATGGGGGAATAGGGTTTATGTGTATATTTCTGTATGTGTATACAAATGTTTAGCTTCAGTGTTAATGTGCAATGCACTATTGCACATTAAATAAATCTGAGTATCAGATTAATGAATATAAATGAATGGTACAAAATACTGCTGATGATATTTTAAAAATTTGATTAATACATACATTTCTTGGTTGAGTCATGAATTCATGTGACTTCTTGAATTAGAAATACATTTTGATAGCTTTCTTAAAGGTAAAGCCCTTTAATGAATTCAACCTTAAGAAAATAATTCAAAATACTTTGGTTACATTGTAATCTGAAAGATTGATACTTTGTAGCTCTTTGTAAATTGCAGGATTAATGTTGATCATGAATATCTGTATTTGCTAAACAGTCACATTTGCAAATGCTTTTGTCATTACATTAAACAAGTTTAAACTAGTAAAACAATTTAGAAAATAGTTTAAAACTTCAAAGTTTTCTTTCAGGAGAATTCTAAATCCTGATTATCATAGAAACGCAATTACATTATTAAAATGTGGTTAAGGATCAATACTTTTCCTTCAAATTCTTTTGGAATCCTGTTTTGTCAGTTCATAATACTACTGTCTTAGTTTTTCAGGCTGCTAGGACAAATACCACACAGTTGCTTGGCTTAAAAAGAAAGTTTTTATTGTCTCCTGGTTTCTGAAGCTAGAGACATAGCGAGGCTATGCTTTATTCTGGGAGCCTGCGGCATTCTGTTGCTGACTGCCAGCAACCCTAGGTGTTCTTTGATTTGTATTTCTGCTTCCCATCATCTGGTGATGTCCTCTCATTTTTAGCTTCTGTGATTTCTGGGCTATCTCTATAAGGCATCTAGTAATCTGGATTAAGACTCACTCTCATTCACTTGGGGCCACACCTTAATTAAAAATAGCATCTTCAAGAGGCCTTATTTACAATGGGTCAATACTCACAGAATTAAGGAGGAAGATTAAAAACATGTCAAGTTGGAGAACATAATTCAATCCACCACAACTACTATCATTTTAAATTTAATGCTTATATATCTCCAGTGTCCATAAAAGGTTTCCCCCTTGCAAAAATACATGAACTACTTAATTTATAATATCACTAAATATTTTCTATATTATTTTTTCTTCATAAATGAAATTTGGTTTACAGGTTTCATCTTAAAGTTTTTCACAGGGATGATTTTTATACAACCCATACCTAATTCTAAAAATGTCTATCTAATGCAGATAAGAACATACTGTTTAGGTATTTATATTTATCTTGCTTTATATGAATTCTGTGATGAGCATATCCTTAAATAATATCTAATGACATATTTATATATCAAAATTTAAAGCTCTAATCAAAATATTTCTGACTGGCGAACTTCTCTAAGAATTCTCACTTTGACGTATATTTCTGTTTGGGTAAGAGAAAATTCTAAATTCTAGGTATGCATATGAAAATCAAATAACATTTGACCAAAAACAGAGAAAAGTCAAACTACAGTCTAATTGGTAAGTTGTTACTATTTTACTATGTTTTATTTTCTATGGCTAGTTTTTGAATATTCACAATCTTTTAACTTTTTCACATTGACAATCAGTATTCCTGAAAATTTTGATTTTGCATTCTTGCAAGTATTTTTTTGAATGTCTGAACTGCCTGAAAAATTTTGATTATAACTTATTGTTTTGAAATAGATTAACTGTATTTTGCCTCTTAGGCTACAGAGATATTATTAAAAATAAAATAATCTGTTAAAAGAAAATATGGCACTCACATGTCATTTTAAAATAAACTTTAAATTTTAGAGTTATTTGGACCAATATTGAAAAATAGACCAAAAACAACATATTATATAATATATTTTCCTGAAAAAGGTTATAATTAAACAAAGAGAAAATATATTTCTATGGAAGAAATTTTCTCTTCATGATCAGTTTCCAAATTATATGATATATTTTGTTTGAAATGTTTCTGTCTGTTTATTCTTCAATCACCATATTCACTCAAGAACAGACATTTGTAATCGACTTCATGCAAAGCATATCTCTGTTTTAGTTTCCATTTTCACTTGGCCCTTACAAGACACACATAACCAAGTCTGCTGTCATGTCAAATGCACCCCAACCTGCAAAAATATTTATCTTTAACCTTGAAGCTTGATTTTCAGCTCTCTCTGGAAATTTTAAAGCTATATGATCTTCAATATTAAACCTTAGTTCTGGTAAACCTTCAAAGTTTTATTAAAATACCTTTACAGTTTTCACCAGTTCAGATATTTAAAATGACTCACCAGATTTCACAGAGTGTGTTCAAGTAAGTCATTGATTTAAAGGCAATGGATATAGCATAGCTAGGGCAAGAAAAAGTGCAACTTAGCATAGGACTAAGAGACATTCCATAATGCAAGCTCTCTAACATCCTTATTTGTGCAATTTTCTGGCTGAGCTGCCAAGATTTGTGTGAAGAACCTTGGTTTTAGATGATGTCCTTGGGAAAAACTCTCAGTAACTCCTTCAATAATCAAACCAGGCTTGTCAAACCAGTTAGAACAGTTGTAAACCATTAGCAAGGAAACTGACTCTGGGGGTCACTAGGAGAGTTTCTAGACCTTAAACATTACATAGTAAATCCATTGCCATTATTTTGTCTGAGACTAAAAGGCACATATCCAAATGTCCCCAAAGACAGAGCGAGCACTTCCACTCCAACTGAAAATCAATTCTATGTCCACAATGTCAACATACAAAGTTGCTAAATTTTTTTCTCAAAAGTTGAAAATATATTAATAATCATGAAATGGGACTGATTCAAATGGCAGATGGTGATGTTCTTCGATACTTCATGTAACTTGAAATGTCCAGAAACAAAATTCCTTTAGGAAGGGACAATCTTCCATTGCACAGTGGTACTTTCCTTGACCTCCTCCACTTTGCTCCAGGTCTGGTCCTCCATGTGGATAACTGATCTTCTGATTAGCTCTCCTGAATGCTCTCCCTCCATTTACAGAGTATGAAATGGATTCCCCAGCAGGAAAAACTTACCATCCTTATGACATCTTAGTTTGGTTCTAACTAAAGCTGAAGAGGGCTTTATGATGAAGTTAGTGTGAGAACTTATCAAGAAAGCTCCAATCAATACAGTGGAAAATATGACCTGAAAATAATATTTAATTAAATTTTTGAAAACATTTTTCACAATATACTTGAGCGTATCTTTATTGTCTTCCACTAATATTGTCTTATGATTAAATTTACTATGACAAACCAGTTGAATGAAGAGTGAAGCAAATTAACTCCATTACTGATGCTAGACCTGTGAGAATAAAGTTTCTCTATGATTGGTATTTGATTTTATACCAGGTAAGTTCTAAAACTTATTTGAGATAGCATTATATATCTTTATACATATATATGTATGTGTGTGCAGGAGTCTCTTCATTATGAGCTTAAGACTTTTCGAAGGACTTAAGAGATCAACCTAAACATATCCATGAAAATATTATTTTGATTTATATTTTTATTAACATTGATATAGAAGATATGTTGTTAATTTGTAGAATAATTTGGATCATCTTTTATTATATTAGGCTCTGTTCAACATACTGTATTGGATAACTTAATGAAAGAAATTAAATTTTTATTAATTTATAAAAATGTAGGTGCCATTTTGAAGACCTATTAAATGATAGCTACTAATACCTAAGCTAAAAAATGATGCTGTAATATAATATCCACAAACATCTCAGACCAGAAGGCAATGATATACATTATGCAGAAACTTTTGCTTAAAATAGTATATAGACTTTCAAATTATGTCTGCGAGAAAATACAATATTGCATGTTTTAGTTTGTGGAATGACACAAATAATTAACTGTATATAATAATAATATGGTTATAGAATATGGACATAAAATATAATAACACACCATGAGGAGATAAATACTGTAAAAGAAGGGAAAGAAAATGTGCACTTTTTATAACATTTCAATGATTAATACAGTCTAAGAAATATATTTCTTTAATAAAATATAAAATTTTATTAGTATTTTGAAAATTACAAAATATGATTTTGTAATTACTTTGTACAATTTCCATACAGGCTTTTTAAATAATTATTTTTATGCTCATTTTATCTACATTTTATAATATTGTACATACATTTATTATCTAAGCAATGAGCAAGTAGATTTTCCAGACATAATAGTTATTTTTCTATAACAATCTAGTTACCAACCAATGAAGTTTTCTTTTTCTCTTCAGGTTTCTATAGCTCACTCAGGAACAGTTCATATGGAGGAAAGATAAATTAAATATTAGGAAAACAAAAAAAGGTAAGACACATATTGAAAATTATATATGTTATGATTTATCTAAGCCTGTAATAAAAGTGTTCAAATTGATGTAAGGCAGTGTTCTTGATATTATATTGAGGTTTTTACTGAAGCATGACTGATCAATTTAAACATACTATAAAGAACCTTGCAGTATTTCAGAAACCAAAATTCCTTGGATTTGGCCCTGTGAAAGAATAATGTCATGGCAATATTTTAAAAATTAAAGGCATTTTTACTAGCCTTAGTCTGTTAAAAATTCTCAAGTAAAAACTCAAATCCAAGAGCATTACTATATACCAAGTTACAATTTGCTAAACAAAGAGCAAATTTTTTAGATGGTGACAGAGCTATGACCTTGTAAAACATAAATGTGTATTCTGTAAAAATTCCTTATTGTTTATTCATAACCTCCGAGATGAAATGCCAAGTTTTTAATGGAAACAAGTTTTACAATGAAATCAGCAAATGACAGTTGCAATAGTGAGTTTGATAATCTTTGCATTTATTGTTTTCCAATTTTAATTTGAGCTATATGTTTTTTTAATTTCTGATTATGAAAACAAAATGAAATACGATTCTAAGTTGTAAGCCTTTTGGTGCACGTTAAATCATCTTGATATAAAAAAAGAAAGTAGTGAGCAATAGTGACATAAAAAAACCAAGCCTCCAAAGTTATCAATGATGGAAGAGTCACTGAGTTAATCAAAAGCAATTAGCATTCCTCTCATAAATGTGGTGTTAACATACAATTAGATTGAAACATTATGCTCTGAAACATTATGGTCCTCTAGAAGTAACTCTTAGGCATACCTATAGGTAGGCTAAGTGTCTCTGCTACATGCATAGGTTTTACAAGAGCAAGCCTCAAGATCAAGGGCTTGGCCTATTGATTTGGGTGTCCCTAATGATTGACAGTATCTGGGGTTTTCCTGGTGGTAAAGTTTAATAGTTCCATATTTTTTCTTCCACAATACTTTCTGATTATCTGCTTAATATATACTGGGATGTATCCAGGTATTACATTAAGCTATACAGGTTTGCAGGCCCTCATTCTTATTCTGAGCTCCCTGTGTTTGTGTTGTTTAAATGATCTATCCAGACAGCTTAAGTTAGATTCTGTGTTACAGAAAATCTAGGTTCTGGACAAAATAAATCTTTCTTCCTTTGGTTTCACAGAAAAGGTGGAGTTCTAAAGCACAGAAAATGTCTTCCTTAACCCTGTTTTCTGAATGACCTAATCAGCTTCATTCCTATCTCTAAATGCCAGGCTATACATATCTAGCACAGCATCTCAAAATCCTGAAATAATGACAACTCTAGACTAAACGTGACTGCTATAAAAGCTTGCAATCTAGGCCTCAGATTTCTTATAAGTATTTTCTAAATGAGACCATACAATATTTGCTTTTTTGGTTCCAGCTTATTTTACTTCACAAAATGCTCCACAGTTTCATTCACAGTGTTACATGCCTCACAATTCCATTCCTCTTTGTAGCAGCACAATATTCAGTGATATGTATACACCATCGCTTGCTGTTCTACCTTTCACTCAATGTATCCTTCATCCCCACGTCCATCCCTTGAGCATCCTGTATAAAGCTCAAAGGTAGCGGTCCATTCACATTCTCAATTTTAGACAATTCCATTGTTTCCAAGAGAAAAATAACTGATGAATACACTCTTATCAAATAGAAAATTTAAACCCCCCCTCAATTTTTGTCCTGCCCACATTATTTACCCCTGGTATTGCTGTGGTGATATTTTCCTGTTAAACATAGCCCATAGCATGCAATAGCATATTTCCCCCTGTACCTCCAAATTATACACTCTTTGTACAAAATTCTTACCTTGAAAGAAGTTCATACAAGAATTTGTTTGTATTTGTTAATTGGTGGAACACACGGGTCTATACAACCCCTTTCAATCATGTTCATCTTCAATATGGTCATACTATTCAACCACCTTCACTTCTATCTATTCAACTTCATTAGTGAACCGTTCACCCAACTTTAGCCTCCATGTATCTCTAGGTCCCCTATATTCTGTATTATAAGCCTCTGATTTTACCTTTACCATGGTCATAAAAATGGAATTGTACAGTATCTATCCTTTTGTGTCTGGTTTATTTCACTCAGCCTTATGTCTTCAAGGTCATCCACCTTCTCACGTGATTCAGGATGTCATTTCATCTTACTGCTGCATAATATTCCATTGTGTGTATATACCACATTTTGTTAATCTACTCATCTGTTGACGGGCACTTGGATTGTTTCCACCTTTTGGCATTTGTGAATAACGCTCTCATGAGCATCGGAGTGCAAATGTCTGCTTGTTGTCACTGCCTTCAGCTCTTCTGGATATAAGCTGAATAGTGGCATTGCTAGGTCATAGGGCAACTTGATATTTCATTTCCTAAGGAACTGCCAAACTGTTTTCTATAGTACCTGTACCATTAAACATTCCCACCAGCAGTGCATAAGTGTCCCAATTTCTCTACATCCTCTCCAACACTGGTAGTCTCTTGTTTGTTTAATGGCAGCCATTCTTATAGGTATGAGGTGGTATCTCATTATACTCTTGATCTGCATATCCCTTATAGCTAATGAAAATGAAGATCTTCATGTGCTTTCTAGCCATCTGTATTTGTTCTTCAGAAAAATGCCTATTCATATCTTTAGCCCATTTTATAAATGGGTTGTTTCTTCTTTTGTTGTTGAGCTGTATGATTTCTTCATGTATATGAGATATCAAATCTTTATCTGATATGTGATTACCAATATTTTCTCCCATTGAGTGGCTTCCTCTTCACCTTTTTGGCAAAGTCTTTTGAGGCACAAAAGCATTTGATTTTGAGGAGTTCCCTTTTATCTATTTTTCCTTTTGAGGCTTGTACTTTGAGTTTTAATTTTAGGAAACTACCTTTTATTACTAGGTGTTAAAGATGCTTCCCTACATTTTCTTCTAGGAGTTTTATGTACTGGTTCTTATATTTAGGTGCTTGATACACTTTGAGTTAATTTTTGCATAAGATGTAAGGTAAGGGTCCTCTTTTATTCTTTTGGCCATTAACACCCAATTCTCCAATTCCCATTTATTGAAAAGTCTATTTCATCCCAGTTCAGTGGATTTTGGGGCCTTGTCAAAGATCTAACTTCATGTTAGATTTGGTTGTCTATTTCTATGCTCTTAATTTTATTCCACTGGCCAATACTTCTATCTTTGTGCCAGTACCATGCTGTTTTGACCACTGTGGCTTTATAATAAGCTTTAAAATAAGTAAGTGTGAATCTCCTCACTTTGTTCTTCTCTTTTAGCATATTTTTAGGTATTTGTGATCTCTTTCCCTTCCAGATGAATTTGGTAGTTAGCTTTTCCAAGTCTTCAAAGTAGGTTGTTGGAATTTTGATTGATACTGTGTGGAATCTGTAGATCAATTTTGGTAGAATTTACATCTTAACTACATTTAACCTTCCTATCGATGAGCATGGAATGTCTTTCCACCTATTAGATCTTTGATTTCTTTTAGCAATGTTGTGTAGTTTTCTGTGCATAGGTTCTTTACATCCCTAGTTAAGATCATTCCAAGATTCTTGATTCTTTTAGTTGCTATTTTGAGTGAAATTGACTTCTCAGTTAGGGCATTGCTTATGTGTAAAAATATTACTGATTCTTCCACATTAATTCTTTTTTTGTATGCAGTATGGCAGGGGTCACATTTCATTCTTTTTCCATGTGTGTATCCCATTATTACAGCATCATTTGTGGAATTTATTGTTTGTTGTTTTTCTTTGTTTGTTTTGGGAAGTGTGTGGGGCCAGAAATCAAATCCAGTTCTCCAGTATGGCAGGCGAGAATTCTACTGCTGAACTACCCCTGCATCCCCTGATATTTGCACATTAATTTTATATTTTGCCACCCTGCCAAATTTGTTTATTAGCTCAAGTAACTTTGTTGTAGATTTCTCATGATTTTCCAAGTATAGTATCATGTCTTCTGCAAATAATGAAATTTTATTTCTTCCTTTCCAATTTGGATATCTTTTATTTCTTTTTCCCACCTGATTACTCTAGGAAGAACTTCTAGCACAATGTTGAATACTAGTGGTGATAGAGGACATTCTTGTCTCATTGCTGATCTTAGGGGGAAGGCTTTCAGTTTCTTATCTTTGAGTATGATATTGGCTATGGGTTTTCATATATGTCTTTTATCATATTAAGGAAGTTCCTGTTGATTCCTACCTTTTGAAATGTTTTCACCAGAAAAGTATGTTGAATGCTTTTTCAGCATCAATCGAAATGATCATGTGACTTTCCCCTTCTGATTTGTTAATGCGTTTTATTACGTTAATTGATCTTGTGTTGAAACATCCTTGCATTCCTGGTATGAACCCCAATTGGTCATGCTGTATAATTCTTTTAATGTGTCATTGAATTTGATTTGCTAGTATTTTGTTGAGAATTTTTGTATCGTCATTAAGGAGATTGGCCTGTAATATTCCTTTCTTATAACATCTTTATATAAACTTTTGGTTTTAGAGGGATGTTAGTTTTGTAAAATGAGTTAAGTAGTATTCCTTTTTCCTCAATTTTTTGAAAAAGTTTGAGCCAGATTGGTGTAAGTTCTTTTTGGAATATTTGATAAAAATCCCTTGTGAAGCCATCTGGCCCTGGGCTTTTCTTTGTAGGAGGATTTTTGATGACTGATTGAATCTCTTTACTTGTTATTGGTTTCTTGAGATCTTCTATTTCTTCTTGAGTTAGTGGAGCTTGTTCATGTGTTTCTAGGAATTTGTTCATTTCATCTAAGTTGTCTAGTTTGTTGATATATGGTTGTTCATAGCATCCTCTTATGACATTTTAAATTTCTTTTGGGTCCATTGTAACAACCCCCTCTCATTTCTGATTTTGTTTATTTGCATAATCCCTCTTTTTATCTTTGTCAGCCTTCCTAGTGGCCTATTGATTTTTTTGATTTTCTCAAAGAATTTTTTTTTATTCTTTTTTATTGTTCTTTTGCTCTCCCATTCATTTATCTCTGCTTTAATTTTGGTTATTTCTCTTCTATTTATTTTGGGGTTAGTTTGCTGTTCTTTTTCTAGCTCCTCCAGGTGAGCAGTTAACTCCTCAGTTTTTGCTCTTTCTCTTTTTGAATATAAACATTTAGGGCAGTAAACTTCCCTCTCAACATCGACTTCCTGCTTCCCATAAATTCTGGTTTGTTGTATTTTCATTTTTATTCATCTCCAGATAGCTATACATTTCTCTAGCATTTTCTTCTTTGACCCACTAGTTGTTTAAAAGTGTTATTTAATCTCCATATATTTGTGAAAGTTCTTGTTCTTTGGTGTTTCCTGATTTCCAGCTTCATTCCTTTGTCTTAAGAAAAAGTGCTTTGAATCATTTCAATGTTTTTAAATTGATAAAGACCTGTTTTGTGCCCCAGCATACGATCTACCTTGGGAAATGTTCCATGTGCACTAGAAAAGAATGAATATCCTAGTGTTTTGGGGGGTAATGACCTATATATGTCTATTTATCATTTATCAAATTGTTTAAGTCCTCTATTTCCTTATTGGTCCTTTGTCTAGTTGTTCTATCTATAGAGAAGAGTGATATATTAAAGTCTCCTACTATTACTGTTTTAAATCTATCCCTTCAGTTTTGCTAATGTTTGCCTCAGGCACCTTGGAGCTCCTTGATTGGGAACATAAGCATTTATGATTATTATTTCTTCTTAGTGAGTTTTCCCTTTCATTAATATATAGTGTCCTTCTTTGTCTTTTATGATGTCATTAAATTTGAAGTCTATTTTGTCTGATATTAGTATGGGTATTCCTGCTTTCTTTTGATACAGCGTCCATGGAACTTCTTTTTCTATCCTTTCACTTTCAATCTATTCATATCCTTGGGTCTAAGATGAGTCTCTTGTAAACAGCATATAGTTGGATTATATGCCATAATCCATTCTGCCATTCTACACCATTTAATTGGTAATTTTAGTCCATTAACACTAAAGTTATTACTAAAGGCATTTCTTGAATTGACTATCTTTTCCTTTGGTTTTTATTTGTCAGATCTTTGTATTCTTTTCCCTCTTTCTTTTTTTTATCCTTTGTGTTACACTTACTGGTACTCTTCATTTCTGTACCCTCCTCCAGGCCTCCCTCTCTTGTCTTTCTTTTTTCAGCCAACAAAACTCCCTTTAGTATTTCTGGTAGGGCCAGTCTTCTGTTGACAAATTCTCTCAGCATTTGTTTGTCTTTGTTAATTTTAATCTCTCCCTCAGTTCTGAAGGACAGTTTGGCTGGGTATAGAATTCTTGCTGGAAGTCTTTCTCTTTCAGGGTCTAAAATATATTGTACTACTGTCTTCTCACCTCCATAATGACTTGAGTATTCTAAACTCAGTCTTAGGTGGTTTACTTTCTATGAAATACAATAGAATAGAAATAGTCTTGATGATAGCACATGTTTATAATTGTCCAATTAATTAAAATATGTGCTTTAATTTAAGGTTCATGGTTTGTGTACCATAGTGCCATAGATTTTTAAATCTTTGCAATCTGCAGCTCTATATATAATCTAATATTTTCCCCTTGTATAATATTCAGTTTTCAGTACTGTCAATTGCATTCACAATGTTGTGCTATGATCACCACCATCCATTACCAAAACTTTTGCATCATTCCAAACAGGCACCCTTTGCATTTTAAATCTTAACTTCCTATTCCCTTTCCTCACCCTGTCTCTCAGTAACCTATAATCTACGCTCTGACTCTTTGAGGTTGCTTATTCTCATTGTTTCAAAACAGTGAGATCATACAATATTTGTCCTTTTCTGTCTGGCCTATTTCACTCAACATAATGTCTTCAAGGTTCATACATGTTGTTGCATGTATCAGGTCTTTATTCCTTTTAATGGCTGACTAATATTTCATTGTGTTTATATGCAATCTTTTATTTAAATGTTCATCAGTTGATGGACACTTGGGTTGCTTTTTTTTGACCATTTTCATATTGAAAAATGTCACTATGAACACTGGTGTGCAAATATTTGTTCAAAATCTATTTTTCATCTACAAAATCTTTTTACCTGTGTGATCCACAATATACAATGGTTTTGCATATGAAAATCTTTTTTGCTTAAGTGACTCATGGACTAACTAACTCAAAAGTTGATTTTATATACAGTGAATTCAGAAAATGGGCAAAAATGTAAATTCCTTCTCAGTACTTTCTGTGCTTCTGTCTTGTCCTAGGTATGTGCATAACTCTAGGAATTCCCTTGTTTACCTAAATCCAAGGTCTCCACTTCCCTAAGAAAAAATGTCTTCTCCTTAGTCCTGAGTACTTTGCTATACATCTCACAAGCAACAAACCTTTGCTCCAGGCAGCTGCAATTTGACTCAGCTCCTACAGTACTAAGTTGGAGATCTCTGTGAGTGGTTCTAGAAGAAGTTCTAGGAGGTGAACCTATGATGAATGTTCTGATTCAATCCTTCTGGCTGCCACCAGGCAGATTGGCTCAGAAATACAGACTCCAAATATGTGTACATGGGTTATTCTTCTCCCTCCAGCACCCACTTGGAGCAAGGGTTGGCTCCATGCTGAGCTGATATAGAAAGGGGAAGGGCCAGCAAGGGTGCCAGGAGATCCTACTTTTTAAGTTGCTTTTTCTTGATTCAGTGCACCCCCTGTTACTGTAATCCTTTCATTGTTTTCTGGAGCTTTGAGAAACATGTTTCTTCCAGTCGTTGCAAGTCACTGAAAGCTTCTCTGTGGATATGGTAGCCTGGAGTATCTCACTCCATCATTTTAATCCTGCCCATCCATGCAAAAACACTTTAAACTGGCTGGTTCTTGGAAGTATTATTTGGTAATAATAACAAAGTATTGTTTGGAAACAGGTCAGAGTTTTCATTATAAATCTTGCAATATTAAAAGAGTTTTAAAGCTTTCATAAAAGCAATTAAAAATATATAAGGTATTCTGAAATTTGCTGAAGGAAAAAATAAATCAAGTAATCACCAAAACTTATTGTGATTCTGATATATAACAGCTTCATTTTAGTATATATAATCAGACAATAGAAACAATTAAATAATGACTGGTTCTTTTGTGAAGAACTAAAGGTTCAAAGTTAAGATTTTGATACAAATGTCATCTTCTCCAGGAAACTATCCTGAACCCAAAGGTCTGATTAAGTGTTCATGATATGTGCTCCTATATATAATATTGCAAGTATTCCCTGTCCTAGTCAACACATGAGCTGCCGTGATGGGTCCATGGACCATCTGCCACTGGGACATAAACTTCAGCAAGGTAGAAACTGAAATGCTATTCTCTGTCTTCCCACCAGCTAACAAGCAGCGGCTATATCACATCACAGACCCTCAATACGTTATTGTTGAATGAATGGATAGGATGCCCCTTTCTCAAAGAAATGTTTTGCCTGGTTGAAGAGATAGAAAACTATAAGATCAGCATTGAGTTTTAGACTTACACAATTAGTTTTTGTTCATTATTTAATCCAAGTATCGTGAGCTAATTTATAATAAAATTATTTTCAACAGAGTTTTCATCAAAATATCTTGGAATATTTTTGGCACATTTACAATCTAATGGTCATTGTTGAATATGCATCACAGCCATAATTTTATTAGCTTTTATTAGGAAGCATGGACTCAGGGAGAAATGTAATAATATTGGTTTAAAAGGGCAAAAAAAGCATTCATTACTCTTTGATTAAATTTCTAATCAGTATTCATTTCCAGTTTCTTCCAAGTTACACTAGAACTTAGCAAATAAAAAACAAATCACTAGGCCTGGCAGTATTTAAAATATGAATGTCACTTTCCAAATTCATTATTTTCTTTTCCTCAAGGCAACAGACAGCTTAGCTTTCATGGCAAGAAGAATAGTTCCTTTGTGTTGATTTCTACGCATTAAAAGATTTTAAGTTTTTGAGACATTATTCCTGCTTCATTTAACAAACGCTGAAGGCAAACACAGACTATTTACAGTGTGCTTTTTCTCCAACTGAATGGCTTTTACTATATTATTCCAATACCTGTAAGTGCATCTGATGATAGGAGAGTCTTTACACCTTTAAATGTCCTTTATTTCATTAATCTAATATATAACATAGACCTTCATTTTTGCAGACTGACTTAGTATCTTCCCTGAAGGACTATTTTAGGAGGTGAACTGAAAAATAATAGAGTAGTGGAGTTCTGATGCTGCCATATCCTAAGACATTTGTCAGAGTTGCACTGCTAGGTGTGTCCTATAAATGAATCTAAAAATAATTTACTGTGGTAGTTTTTTTGCAACATTGTTGAATATTTAACATATTACACTAATGTCTCTAATCTCTTAAATCTATTGAAACGGATCTCTAAAATTTTTCTAAAAATGTCAAAATTTTATGACCAGGCAGGCCACGGTGTCTCAGTGGCAGAGCTCTCACCTGCCATGCCAGAGACCCGAGTTCCATTCCTGGTGCCTGTCCATGCAAAAAAACAAACAAACAAACAAATTTTATGACCAATGGAAAAAAGGAAAAAAAAATATTTGAATAATATAGACAAAATCCTCATATCTTAGGTGATTTTTTTCCTAAAACTAATTTAATTCAGAACTTTCTTTGATTGCTATTTTATTATTTAGCTTTAATTCGGGAATATCTTAAATAAACCTGTTTTTATACAATTTTCTGAGTTATAATACATGATTTTTCTCTCCACCTAGTTTGGACTTTGAAACACTACTCTGAAACTCCTTTCTTATTTTTAAAAGTATAGTCTGCACATTTCCATATAGTGTTATAGGATTAATCAAAACCTTCAGGTTCTGACTTCCACCAAACTGAGCTCTAGGATACATAAATGTAATCTTTCTCAATTTTAAATGGATTAACTCCATCAATTCTAACAATTAACCTATGAAGCTGCATTATTTTATTTCTTCCATATTACTGAAATCTCAGAAGAGAGATTAAGGAATTTTTCCAAAGCCCCACAGCTATTAAATATGAAGTTAATATTCTAGTTCAATAAATCTGATTCTGGAATTCAAGAACTTAACCTATATGCTGTTCTGTATAAAATGTTATATTCTGTATAATATTATTTTGTGACATGTATAACATTTCTTATGGTCTTTGCTATAAAAAATGTACAAGGTAAAGTCAGCTTGTGCAATTTCACATCTCTTTATTTTAGTGATGATCCTATATATTCTCTACATATGTATATTTATATCATTTGGAAGATTATGATATTAGAGGATACTAATATACACAGTGCTTAGTTGGCATTTGACTTACAATGGAATGGAGAAAGTGATCCCACAAAACAGCAAAGTTCATCTTTTAGCAGTGTTCCTCAAAAGGCAGATGCTGACCCCTGGAGACTTCTGAATGCATTCCAGCTGGTTTCCAACCCTTAAGAGAAACTTTGCTTTATAGCAATAAAAAAACAAACAAAAAGTAAGGAAATGAGGCCCTCATTTGTTAATCGAACAGAGAAAACATATGTCAACATAAAATAATCATAGGACCGGCTGGGTAGACTTTACAAATTGATAAAGAAGAAAATCAGTTGGAATTGCATAGCTTTTGCCATATCCCACCCCCAGAAATGTATTACATATAAAAAATAAAAATCACTCAAACTTTCACTATCCATAGATAAGGAAACAATTGAGAACATTTTTTTCCTAAACTTTTTTCCCTACACACTAATATATTTTTCCATAACAGAAATTATGTTGTTTCTGTTTTATGTCTTGATTTATTCTTCTTATTTTTATTTTTTATTTTTTGGGGAAATGCAGAGTCTGGGAAGATTTATTCTTTTAATACTGCAACTCCATCAGTTTCCTAAGTCCATGCCACTGTCATAATTGTTTAAATCATGTTTGTATTTACTCAGCCTCTATGCTGAGATTATGAGTATTTATTTTGCTAGTATAATATTTTAAATACTATCCTTGTAAATATTAAAAATTTTGTATGTACTAATTACATTTTATTTATTTATATATAGAAGGGAACTTAATTGAAGGATTATGATTTTTTCAGAACAGAACCAAATTCTTTCAAAATTTCTCTTCCCACCAACAGTGATTTTCTCTCAATACAGCTAATAAATTCTGAGTATTAAATTGATTTTCAAATGGTTAATTTGCTACTCAAAACTAATTGTTTTCCATTTTTATTTATTTATTCTTAAATAAATTTTACATATTTTATGTATTTGTGAGATACTATTTTTATCCTATAGTTTTTTCCATATCCTTTCTTACTTTTTAATTTTTTAATGATTTGTAAGTTTAATACTTCTGTAGTTATATTCATTGCAGATATACCCTATTTGGTAATTGCCTTTAATTTTTGTATTATGTTTCAAAGTTCCAAAGTTTTAAATCGTTATAAAGTTATTCATCCTTGTGAATATATTATTGTTCTTGTGTGTGTTTTTTTTTCTATGTATGCTGTATAGTGGGGGTCACATTTCATTCTTTTGCCATGTGAGCGTCTGCTTATTGCAGCACCATTTGCTGAATTTTTGTTTTTGTTTGACTTTTTTGTTTGTTTGTTTTGCTTGTTCGTTTGGGAAGTGACTGGGCTGGGATTGAACCCAGGTCTCCCATATGGCAGGCAAGAATTCTACCACTGAACTACCCTCGCACTCCCGTTTTTGTGATTTTAAGCATATTTCTAATATTAACAGACTATTTGTTTAAATACGAATTTATTTTTGCAATTTTAATTTACTTTATTTTGTAGTTTTTGTTATATGATATCGTGCTGGTTTGAAAGAATTACATATCTTAGAAACCATGTTTTAATCCTAACCAATCTTGTGGGAGCAATTGTTTCTCTTAAACCCAATTCAGCGCAGTATAATGGAAACTTGATTAGATGATTTCCACAGAGTTGTGATTCACCCAACTGTGGGTATTAACTTTTGAATAGAGGGAGATATGACTCCACCCATTCCATGTGGGTCTTGCTTTGTTTACTGGAATCTTTTAAAAGAGGAAACATTTTGGAGAAAACTTCAGAATGACTAGAACCATGATAGCCCACATAGCCAGAGACCTCCTATATAGGCACTGCAGCCACATTTATACCTATAATTTTAATGACAGCTAGATAAAATGAGATGAAGAAGGAAAATGTCCCCAAGGGAGCTCCATGAAATAAGAAGCCTGGAGAGAAAGCTAGCAGAAGTCACAATGTTTACTATGTGCCTTTCCAGTTGAGAGAGAAACCTAAACTTCATCGGCCTTCTCGAACCAAGATATCTTTCCCTGGATGCCTTAAATTAGACATTTTTATAGACTTGCTTTAATTGGGACATTTCCATGGCCTTAGAACTGTAAACTTCCAACTTATTTTATTCCCTTTTTAAAAAAGCCATTCTGTTTTTGATATATTGCATTCTGGCAACTAGCAAACTAGAAAAGATATGAAGGACTTTTTTGTCATATACTAAATTTGAAAACAATATTTTCCAATTTTTTTCTCTTCTCATCCATTTGAGATGCATTGCATGTAGGAAATAAACCATAATAACATGTATATGTACATATATATGTCTACCTATATAGGCGCTGCAGCCACATTTATGCCTATAATTTTAATGACAGCTAGATAAAATAAGATTCATTCTATTCCACTGGATATCTTCCTATACTATATAAACTTTTAATATCACATGAATTTTATATTGTGTAGAGTCTCTTCTTCCACATGTTCATGTAGACATTGTCTTTCCAATTTACCGTCATTAACTCAAGACAGAGACTCTCGTATGCATAAAGTTTGAATCCTCTCTTTTACCTGCCAACTACAATTTAGAACATAATAAATACACCCATTTTTAAAGTAACAATAAATGGTTATGTATTTCTACTTTTAACACCTAAACATAGTAGCATCAATAAGGATTTCATACATGTTTGGTCTGTGTGTGTGTGAAGGCGTATATGCATGTGTGTGTGTGTGTGTGTGTATGTGTATGAGTATGTGTCAGAATACATGGAATTCTGTGTAGTTTATCTGAAAGGTAGGAACTGCGTTAACATAAAACATAAACTATTGCCTTTTTAAATAATTAATTTCTGTTGAGGCCATGTGATTCTGTTTTATGTCCTACAAAAGACTGCTATTTTCCTGTACAAGAAAAGAGATCATATAATTTATCATTCAAACTGGCACTCCTTTGAAAGTGGAAAGGGGTACTTCTAATAATTTCACTTAGAATACAGCCTGTCCAGGAGAACTAGGTGAAAATCAGTGACTTCATTGCCATATTCTGACATTTGCTATTTGCTATTGTGCTGTCTGCTTTTGGATACTCAACCGATACCGGTTAATTGAACAACTTGGAATCTCTGTAGCCGTATATCCAAGGCCAGGATTTCAGTGACAAGTTGCAATGTACAACAAATAGAAACATTGGTTTTATCAACATATATTAAATAAATTAAAGCTGTACAAAGGTATCCACAGAAGTTATACAAAGCGAAAGGTTTAAAAATAACACATTGTCTTAGAAATCACATATTTAAACATCCATTTACTTAAAATATTTTGGTTTATCTGTAAAGCAGTGACTTAACAGCTTATGCCTATTTTCCCATAGAGAAATCATCTGCAATACAAGCATAGCTAATCATATTTAAGTGTCATAACTGAATTTGAATCACAGAAAATTAGATTGTAGGCCAAACATTAAAACTGATTTTACAAATAAAAGTTTAAGTGCAAAAGACTTTAGCCACCTCCTCAATGAGAGTAGCTGTTAAAAAATTAGTCTTTAAAAGTGAGTTCTATTTTCAATATTGTTGTTGAGTTCTTTGTTATTCTTAACAATCTGTTTACTTAAACTCTAACAACAGTCATTTATGGTTTCCTTGGAGTCAGATTTTTGGCATATTTTATATAAAATGTACTATTTTATTTAGTTCAATTGCACCTTGGAAACTTGAAAAAAGAGAAACTGATAGAGAGTATTGATTATTAGCATCATAAACTCTAATAAGAGCCAGTGCATGCTTTTGAATTTATTTTTCCAACATGGACAATGATTTTCAATTTATTTTTCCCACATGGACAATGATTTCTTAGATTGACAACATTTAGGCACATAATACAGATACACAGAAATATTGAATTCCTAGCTAGAAACTTTTACTTCCATGAAATATAATTTAAAGTGAAGTTAAATTTGAAATTAATATTAAAAAAATTTTAAATCATTAACAGTTACACCATCTCCACTTGTCCCCTGTTCTCAGAAAGTTACTTCAATTTTTGTAAGCTCTGTGGTTGACGAAAGATGCAAGGGGAATATAAAGTAAAAAATGTCTATGTTCTTCAAAGAGTGTCATTATTCAACCATGAAGAATATTAAATCTTGATAAAGAGATCAATAACAAATAGCTATGTAAGTTCACTCAGAGATGTATGTTTGCAGTAATGAACTGTATACACCATTAGAAGGTCTAGATATATTTCACTGAAACTTGATTTAATGAAATCTGAGAAACAGATCATTATTATGTTGACTTAGGTGTGCAAAATTTTGGTTTCTTTCAAGTCAGAGAAAATAAATCATGCGCTTAAAAGAAATAATATTTTGCTAATTTTTATTCTTACCTTTAAACTTCAGACTTTTCTAGAAGCATTAGACAATATAGTTCCTACAAATGGCACTGTCATTCCTGACCACTGAATCTAAATGTTTATCAAAGTTTATTTTCATTAGAGAATGAACCCACCCTCCATAGAGCAGTCATCAAATATTTTTTATATCATCATCTTGTTTTATTCAACTGTATGAGGATAAAACACTGTGTGCTTTAAAATGTATTCATAATGACAGTCTTTTCTTGCAGGTTAATTTTTTCCAACAAGGAAACTGAGCTCACTTTGACATCCTATTTCTGCAGACAAGCGAGCCCCTGCAGAGATCTCCAGTGGTACATGCATTGGGTACACAGAGAAAAGAATTGTCAGATGTCTTGACAGATCTGATCTGTAAAATCTCTTGACAGAATATGGTTTTCCTTCATGCATTAGAAATTTCCATTTTCATTTCTGTATTCCTATTTTTGCTTTGAACTTCAAAGCAAAAATCAAAATATCCTTTTTAGGAAGTTTAGAATATATTTCAGTAGTGGGGAGATTTCATGACGCAGTAGCTTGGCAATGAGAAAGCAGCTTAGAGAATAAGGACAAGATCTTTTATTTAATGACAAAAATTGGAAAATTGATGGAGGACAGAGAAATGGGTGGATATCCACTTAGAATACTTACAGTACTTTCTGCGGCATGTTCGATGTAAGCAAACACTGCCCCTTTACATCCACTGATAATATCATTAAGACATTTATTTTTAAGCCTCTATATTTGGCTTACTGCTTTTTAAAATTAACCTCTACAGGAATATTGACAATGTGAGGCTTTAGTTTGTGCAGATTGTTCATTAAAAAAAGAGAAATTAGTTAGAGAAAGAAGGGATGAAAAGAGCATCTGTTGTAGCAAAGATCCACAAGATTTCTATAATCTTAAATTTTTAAAATGATTTATTGTGGGATAGTGTAGTAAATGTTTTTTCTTAGATATGTATTTAAGTCTTATTAGTCCAGCTATAATAGTAATGTTAGTATATAAAATTAACTCCCAAAATGAGTGTATGATAACTCAAAGTATGCTTCTTAGGAAAAAATGGTCCCTTGAATAGGTGCCTTGAAATGGATTATCTTAGATTATTTTAAAGCAAAAAAGGAAAAATAAAAAAAAACATTGATTTGCTACCTAGTGTCATTTCATATTTAGAAATCATTTCCGATGATTGTTTTCCATTTACAAATTAATGGAAAAAAATCTTTCTGGACACATGTTTTTGTGAATCATTTTGATCATTAAACTATCCCATACTTTATTCCTAACAATGACAAATATCATTACAAAGTTATAGGAAACAACAATATCTAGAATTTTCATTTCCAAATAGGGGAGCAATCAATGATTATTGAAGAATATGTATAATATTTAGTTTTCCTTAACATATTTCCTCATCCATAATTTGAATTTGTAGATGTTTTTAAAAATGATTTCAAAGGGAATGACTCTTTATAACAGTTGTTTCATAAACTCTTATTTTGGCAAAGTCCCACTATATTATGTAAATTATAAAAAACACACTTTGGCAGAATTTTCAATTCATCACTACAATCATAACAAGCTCATGTAATATTTGATGACATAAATTTATAAACATTCTATATGAATTTCAAGGGAGAAAACTCAAGCAATTTTGAATAGGCAGTAATTTGTCTCATGACTGTCATTCAAAGTAATAAAAACCAGTTGCTCAATTAGCTCTTTGATCAGGGTTTTGCTTATGTATATTATAAATATTTAATGCCATGTTAATTTCTTGAAATGTTGATTTTACTTATATATTGAAGTGTTTGGGCTTATGTTTACATTTAAATATATTAATCTCTTATTTAATCATTTTAGGACTGTAGTTGCAAACATGCAATAGAAATAATGTCATTTAAAACAATTATGATATAATGTGATAACTGTTAAAGAATATTGAAACAAATCTCCAGCTAGAAATTATGCTAGCTTATTTATTTATAATTCTCCTTACTACATTTTCTGGTTTTCAAGATGTCTGAGATTTTCTGGCCTGAATAATTTGGTAGATGTTGGCAACATCCACTTTCAGAGAGAATCCTGGAAAAGCAGCAAGCTGGATGGGGAGAATAACACGCTTCAGTATGGGTATTTTTGCTTTTGATGTGCATTTTTAGGTTTGGGACACCCAAATGGAAATGTAAGTTCTGTAAGAATGTGCATCTCATGCTAGGAATATATAGATGGAAAAAGAGACTTTGGAAAAATAAATAAATAAAGATCAGGGAAATGTACAAGGGACATTTGGGATAGAATTAACAGCATTTAAAAGATAAAGCACCTATGTTAATGGAATGGCAATAATTCTGTTATGTTTAGAGCATCGGAGGGAGTTTGCTAATGAACGAAATGAATCCGAATAGTTAGAGTGGTATTAGATTGTGATGTCTGCTAAGCCATCTAAGGATTTAGGCTTTAATCAGCTTTAACCAACTTACTCGTTCATTCAAGAAATATTTAGGGAGGTTCTACTGTGTGCTAGGTACTGTGCTAGAGAGCTGGAAAAACAATTGAAGGCCAAAACAAACATGTTTTATGTTATGTTGAACAATATGAATCATCAATGCCTTAAGGTTCAGGCTAGAAAGGGGAGTGAGTAGAAGTTTATAAGCATAAGTGTGACGTTATTTAAAGTAAGTCCATTAAAATCAATAGGAGGTTTGTATACTTAAAATAGGTGAAGATAACATTAAATCTTTATTAAGAGAGCTTTTCCCCTTCTTCTCACCAGTTATTGGAAGATTTCAGATGTAAGAAAGGAAACACAACCCTACATACAGGGAATATTTAAATTATTTTAAGCAAATCCTATGAGCAACCATGTGACAACATGTTTGAAAACTTAGAGGGAGCGGATTCTTTTTAAAACCATGGAAACAAAAATAACCATGAAGGATTCAAGTAGTAGTGAAAAACTTTAAAAACAACTATGTGCCACAGAAGACAGAAAAGGGAGTGAGCTATTTAAAAAGGCATCAATTGGGCCGGCCACGGTGGCTCAGCAGGCAAGAATGCTTGCCTGCCATACCAGAGGACCCGGGTTCGATTTCTGGTGCCTGCCCATGTAAAAAGATAAATAAATAAAAAAAAATTAAAAGTCATCAGTTGAGATCACTACTTTTTACTTTAAAAATATACAATATCTAAACTATTCCAGACCAGATAATATCATGATAGAAATCTTCAAACTTATTTTATAATCCCAGACTATATATCATGACAAAGTGTGAAATGTCAGTTCAGAACAGAGTAATCAATCCTGCATATGATTATATCTGTAAAAAAATTCTACACGGAAACTTATATAAGAAAATAATATACCATAAAAAACTAAACAACATTATAGAGTTGCAAAAGTGGATGAATAATCACATATCAATATGTGGTTATATCCACCAATTAAAGGAAATAAATTATGCAATATTTAATATTAATTAAATAAAATTATATTAATTGATCCTGAAAAGGCATTTGATAACATTCAGCAACAGCTTCTCATATAATTTTGAATAAATCATTAAGAGAAGAAAAGTAAATATAAATTTATAAAATATAAATATGAAGACTATTTACTAAAAATTCACCATCTGTTATATAAAGCAGTAAACAAATGTATAAATAGTGAAAGGGATTTATCCAGAAATGAGAACATATTATAAAGCCTTGAGAATCAAATCAGGTGGCTTTTTCATAATGAGAGAAAACATTAAAATTAATAAGAAGAAAATCCAGAAATAGATTTCAGTACCTAAGACTTTAGTGTATGATAAAGATGCTATTTTCAACTTTTTGGGAATAAAAGAAATTTTTGAAATGGTGCTAAAAAAGGGTATCTATGTAGAAAACAACATAAAATTAAACCACCATTTACCCCTGTGAAATGATAAATTTTGTGTAGAGTGTGTTGTTTAGCTTAAGCTTCAGTGTTCTGGGGTTGTCTCATACATACTCACAAAAGCCACTTTCTAAATTTCTAGTAATTTACCAAGACAATGGTAAACATAGTTACAATTAAAATTTACATTGCATAAACTTATGGTGAAGTAAACATTAGAAACAAAAGTAATGAATATTTAAACTCATACATTTTGAATCATTCTACTACATTTTGCTTTTATTTATATCTACCTAATGGCCAATTTTGTGAAAAGACTATATATTGGATTCCAACTCTGTATTCAGTGACGTCATATTGGCAGTGAGAAATCTGTCTGAATGGGAGTATTTACACCATGGAAACTGGTAAAGGATACGAACCATGCTCTTTTATTTATTTATTTATTTATTTATTTATTTATTTATTTATTTATTTATAATTTAAAGCAAGCTGGGTTTTAAACATTTACCAGCATGTCAGTCTTTGTGAGGAGGAAAACAAGGGCAGATGAATTTTTTTTTTAAAGAATTCTAGGTTAGTACCAATGAATTCTAGAGATGGTAGAACATTTTGTAACCAAGGCTGAACTACAGAAGTAAATAAAAAATAAGATAATCATATGCCATGATTTTTAATTTTAAACTTACAGCTAAAAAAATAATTCCAACACTGAAGAAATGCAGGTATTTACCTCTAAATATATTTTAAAAGCACTTATCAATTAAGCTAAAAGGAACAAATTGCTCAGAAAAATACTCAGACAAGAATAGAAAATTCAAGAAAAAATTCAAAATTAGTCCTGAGAAATGTATTAAATGAAGAAAATAAAACAATTCTAAATATGAGGAACTTAATAAGCAGTTAACAAACAAGAACTATTACTCACGGTAATCCACAAAAAGATTACCTGGAATTTAATTTTTCCTTAATTCCTTTTTTCTGTCTAGAAAAAGCTATTTTACATGTCTCTTAAGTGCCTTTAAGCAGGCTGTGCCACAAGAAAACCACCTAGATACTAGTAATACTTTTACTCTATAGAGCTATTCAAATTTGAGCTCAACTAACCAAATTCGTCTTTCTTGTTTCAGGCCAGTCCTTCAGTCTGGACATCCACATGCCAATCTTTCTTACCTCCCCAGAACTGGGACAGTGGGATCATTACTAAATTCATAGCAGAGCTATGATTTTGCATGTATTTCTCTTCTAATTTGTAAAAAGATAATTTTTAATGGGATCTCAAAAATATTCAATGATTGAAATATCAAATATTGGGTAACTACTATCATAATTCCTTATAGGACATTACATTTACTTCTCTTTTAAAAAAAAACCTTATTTTCCCAAAATAACTAAATATAATTATACAAATGTTGAAAATTATATGATGTAAAATGTCATGGGTCAATGAAATTCTAGAAAACATTGGTAGCAATTAATAATGAATGTTCTTGCATTATGGACCATACCAAATTTAGTATATACAAGAAGTATTTTATTATATTTACAAATTCTTTGCATCAGGGTTAAAATAGGACACAGAGCAGATGGCCCTTTTCTGCTCGGTACCGTCCGGGGCTTCAGAGGGAAAGACTTGAACACCTAGATGTGTTTTGAATGGCAAAAAGAGGACAAAGAATTGTTTTCAAAGATAACCCCTTTATCGACATGTTTTTTGCCTGGGCTAAAGGACCTGCTCAGTGGATGTACCTCTCTGAGAATCTCCCTGCGGCCTCTCCTTGCTGCTTGGGATTCTCAGAACATGGCAGCTAGGTTCCGAATGGGAGTGTTCTTATAAGGACCTGCCAGAGAACCAGCTTTCCAAGACATGTAGAAGATGTACGGCCTTCTACGATGTGTCTTTGGAAGGCAGATAGCTTCGTTTCCTTGTTCTCTAAAGGTCTAAGCAAAAACAATCCTGTCCATAAATAAGGGAAGGTGATATAGACACCAACTTTTAATGGGATGTGTGCCAAAAAACTTGAAAACTTAAAAAAAATGATATTACCCAGTGATTTTATGTGGTGATTTAACTAGAGTTTATCTTTTACTAGAGGTACCATAGATATCTTTTTACCAGGTTCCTGTACATTTAAACTTTAAGCAGTATTTTTATAACATATTAAATTTTTTAGAAAGAAAATTTCTGGAGATGAAAAATATAAATGGATGAAAGAATAATGAATGAATAGAAGAGGTGATGGCATTTGCCAATTATATACTTAGTGATAGAAAATGAGGAGTTACCTATAAGTGCAGTTTATTGTAAAAATATAAGTGGTATGTTCTTCTTATGAAGCTTCATGATTGCTTAAAGGGCTAGAAATATGACACTTGTCTGTTTTCATAAAATTCAGTGTTTCCAAGGCTCCAGACTCCAAGTTCAATGAAAAATCAAATGCAATAATCTGGGTTCTTTCCTGCCACTCCCCTTCTTCCTTCTCTTCACTCCTCATGGGGGAAATAAGCAAGTTCCTCTTTTTGTTTCCCCTACTATGTATATTTATATGAATTATGTATATTTATAATTATATATATGAACAATGTATGTTTATATTTATGTATATATATGTATATATATATATACCTACATATATTTGCTTCATATCCTTTTAGTACTAAACTCTTCACCTAGCAGTTTTTCTAAGCAGTTTATTAAACTCTTCCTACCAATAAATGTATTTCTTTTCCTAAGAGGAATTCTAATGAATAACATTTACTCTGTCTCTTTTCACAAATACATACAAATTATTTCCTCCACAATTAAACATATCTAGTCTCTCCATAGAAAGGTAATGCAATCTTGCCTGTAAATTCTTAATAGAATACAGAAAAACTTTCAGCTGTATGTGTAACTCATGACTGTCTTACCAGTTAGCTCAGGGCGGTTTCTTTTTTTTATTCAAAGTTTCGACTTAAATCTATCAATGCAGGCAATTTTGCAAAAGTAAATTACCCTGAAGAATCAAATAAGGAAGGATAGTTTTATCATTATATCATTAATTTATAACTTGGAAGAATATACACACTTTGACAGTGTACCATGTAAAAACATACCTTGTTTTAATAAAGCACTTGTGACTATTATTCCTAGATGACTTCATACATTACATTTAGAGGGCATACTTGAGGTACATATAGAAACTGAGAATGCATAAAATATCATATTAGAAAACTGAGTTCTTTCCTAACTATTGAATATAATTTGCTCTAGATTGATAAATCATAAATGATAAATGAGAGAATAGTGGAATAAAGATATCTATAACTTGGAGAGCCAATGAGTTGAAATATAGAGAATTACTTAATTTATTTTCTTATTTTGCTAATATTTGTAGGCTGTTCCTAGTTTGAACTAGTCTAATTTCTCTCATGCCTATCATTAGCACACTAACTTTTATTTTTACTCCCTATATATTGTCTTAGTTGAGATAAAAATTGTGAGAATCTTGGAAAAATCAATGTATTTAATTACTGGATGACTTATTTGACCAATTCTCATTTTGCTACTGCCAACATTGTTTTAGAAATATTGTCATTCTCTCTATCATTTAGGACTGATTAATCACCCTTACGTGTAACAATTTCTACTCAAACATTATGAATCTTTATGTTTTCAAGCAGTGAAAATAATTGGAAAACTATTACAACTTTTTTCTTACAATGAAAAATATACATGGGAGAAAAATATGAAAATATAAACAATATCCACATACAGAATAAAAACCATGTGTGTCTAGAATGGTAGACATAGTCGAGGTTATCTTATTATGAAAATGTGAAGTATGAGGTTTTCTTTCGTGCTTTTCCTCACTTTTTGAACTTTCATCTTCATGTCACGTAGATGGTTACTTCCTCGATTCTAAGGCTTTTTTCCCTTTTTATTTTCCTGCCAACAAAAGAGGTTTTTCTACCTCCCTTCCTTTCCTTTTTTTCCTGTTTTCTTTATTTTCTGTCTTTCCTTTCTTCTTTCCCTCACTCCCTTCCTCCTTTCTTTCCACGCCTTCTTTTTCACTTCCTTTCTTCCAGTTATTCTTTCCTTCCATCACTTCTTTCTTTTGTAACCCATCTGATCCTAGAAAGATTTTAAGATGACTAATGGAAATTTGACATTAATGAAATCCCACCCTTAGAAATATCCATTATTAAGGAATTAAAAATTCACGTTGAATAAGAATCTGATGGGGGGATTATGTATAAGAGCAATTTTATGTAAAGTCTTGAAGGATTTTTTCAATGTTTATCAAATAAAACAGCAAAAGTTCATACTAAGTAAAGAAATATTTAGTGGCATTTTAATGGCTCATGAATTAGAATTGATGCATAATATACCATTATTTTTCCAATCAGTCCCATGTTGACTAATTTTTAGGATCTTTATCTCACACAGTTTCAATGTGATTCAACTAAAGTTCTCTTACTTTTGCTTTTCAGAAGGATTTTAACATTTCAATGACAGATATTTAAAAATTTTTCTTTAGAATCATTCTTTTAAGTAATGAAGCCAAATCAACCAGACTAGTTTTAAGAATGATTCAGAAAAACTAGCTAACAATAGGCTCATGATTAGAAATCCTCTAATGTGTGGAAATATATACATAGATAAATCCATGAATATTGCAATTTCTCCTAGAAGAAATTTGTGATTGAAGATGGATTCCTCTGTTATTTAGCCTCACATTTTGCTCTAAGCTGAAGTGTTCTTAGCCCACCCCTTTAAGCAGCACAACACGTTCAGGTCTTTCTCAGATTCTTTCAAGGCTTAACTGAAAAACTAGTCTGGTTGATTTGGCTTCATTACTTAATACTAATCAGCCAGATGCCATGCATTTTCTTAACACATGGGGTGAAACATGTTTGGTTTTTGGATTTAATTAACAGAACAGATTCTGTAAACTCTTTTTTTTGGGGGGGGAGCAATGCTTTGAGTGTGATCTATGTTGACTTTCAAATCTCATTGCTTCATTGTGGTTTCTGTTTCTTCACAGGGGCCACCTATGCAGCAACTCTTCCTAAAGCTCTAGTTATACCCAAGTAAAGCCAAATTGGATGTTATTAATGTCAGTCTGATAAGGAACCAACTTAATAGAAATACCACTTTTAATAAACAGCATAAATGTAATTTAGATAAAATTGATCTAGTAAATACTAAGTAAAATGCCAGGTTTAAAAAACAAACAGAGTGGGCCACCATAGCTCAGCAGGCAAAGTTCTTCCCTGCCATGCCAAAGACCCGGGTTTGATTCCCAGTGCCTGCCCAGGTAAAGAAAAAACAGTGAAAGCACTTCAATTCTGGTAGAGAGATGTTATTCATTTAGAAAGCATATTTTCCAGTAGCAAAATGTGAATTTCAAATTCTGTCTCTTACCTCTGCATCTGAATCCTTTTAGTCTTCACATTATTATATTTTTTATTCATCTGAGAACTGGAAATAAAACTAATTAAAAGGACAGGGTTCTGTCTTTTCTTGATAAATATATGATACCCAGATATAAATTACATTCACATTCTGTAAAGCACCGGTATATGAAAATATCATATGCCAGGACCAGGTATATGAGTAAATATGACATTAATAGATGTGATGTGTCCTTTATAAACTTTGCACAAGTTCTCAAAAAACAAAAATGTGTCCAACATTGGCCATCTGGTTTTAAAGTAGAGGTGCATTCTAAAATGTGAATGCAGTGGAGTTTAGGATTAGCAGAAGTATTCAGCTATGCATTGTATTAATCCATACGGATTAAACCCATTTTATGCAACCCTAAAGAAACATTAAATGCAAATCTCATGTTTAGTCCCCTAAAGGAGCTCAATTATAATTGTACTGAAGAGAATACTTATTCTAAAATTCAACTCATTACTTAATTTTGCTTTCTTCCTTGTTTTGGGTACAAATTATATAGTGATTTCATATTTCTTCTCTTGCTGTTTATTTCAAATGCTTTCATTATAGTTGATTGAAGAAAAATGAGCTTAAAGTAGTTGTATGTGATTTATATTAAAAAGTATTTAGAATATTAAAACTGTACTGTTTGAAATCAAATCACCTTGTACAAAATTACCTATTCAATATACACTTTTCTTTACATTTTATTTTCTACCTAGATTTTTAAAAATTGTCTATGATTTATTAAGCTTAACTGTGACAAGCTGTGGTACAGTGTCATAATTAATAATTCTGCTTCTTAGGATCACCTGAGAATTCCTTCAGAATTCTGAAATGCTGGAGATGCAATCGTCTATCACCAGATAATTTATTAAGAAACAGTACCATTTCATGTCTTTCATCATCATGAAATCCTGTACAATCACACCTTCCTTACTTTGCAGATCTGCAGAGTTGTTCTCACATAGGAGATAGTCTGGCTGTTGGTAAAATGGACGTTTTTTCTGGTATGATTATGTCAAGTGGTTTCAAAGCATTTTAACAGATTTAGCTAGACAAGAGAATTTATAGGATACTGGAGTCTGTGATTTAGAACAATTATTCAAAAATGGTTATTCAACTTGATTGAATCCTGTACCTGCAGTCAAGACCCATTTTTTAAATCTAGTGTCAGACTTACAGGGATGCACAAATTATGTATGAATGACATCTGGGCTCAGTGGGAAAGAAGGTAATGGTGGGGTAGATTTCCCTTGTATGCCACCTATTTCAAATACATGTGATGAGAAAGCTGGTCACCAGATGTTGGGCACCAATATATTAGGATAACCCCAAATTGTGGACTTCTGGAACTTGTCCAGTCCTGGAAATAAAGGCAGTTTGATAGTAGTTTTAATTCCTAAGCCCTATTTTCTCTAACTGTTTAGCTAATTGTTTTTCGAAATGTAGTCCACAGACTATATTCATCAGAATTCCCTGGGATTTTCTCCAGAGTAAAGTTTTCTGGTGCACACTAAAAATATACTGAAGATATATCCCAGGAATCTGAATTTTAAATAAACCCTTTGATAATCCCTGTACATAATGAAGATTAAAAACAACCGTTTTACTTAGTTGGTCCAGTTAGCTCCTTTCTGTCAAAATATAGAGGTTAATTATGTACCTAGTCTGCGGAAATTAATAAGCCTGAGATTAATAACTCTTTGGTGAGTCTATTATTAAAAAAAGGCCTTTGATAACTTTTGAAAAAGATAGTTCTTCATTATTCCTGTAAGTAGGTCCATATTTTATATCCAAATTCCATTAATTAATTTCCCAGTGTCCTTAATTTATTCCCCAGGGTCCAAGTTCCTAGTTTATCCTTTTTAGTCTTTCTGAGGAGTAGTATCAAATTCCGATCTTAAAAATGGGGTTCAGTGTGGTGTGATTCCTTATTTTTTTCTACAAAATGTTTTGTTTTTTGCTTTTTGCATGGGCAGGAACTAGGAATCGAACCCCAGGTCTCCGGCGTGGCAGGCAAGAACTCTGCCACTGAGCCACCGCGACCCACCCTACAGAATGTTTTGCTATCATATACTTGATCCACTGAATCTGAATCCTTAGTCACTATCTCAAGATTCTCTATCAGTGTATTTCACAGGCCATATAGGATACCCAGTTGCAAATCCTCTCTGAATTTCTATAATATTGACCATATAGGCACAAATTATTATTACTTATTCCTACATTCTGTGCGTATATGCTCCACATGTCTAACTAGTTTTCCTTTGAATGTAGCTGTGTCTAGTCTCCTCCATATGCCTAATAATACCCTGTGAGATATGGATTTTGTTTAAGATTCAGACCCTTCCCATCCTTTTTTAGTTTGTAGTGCTGCAAGAATGGAATATACCAGAGATGGAATGGCTTTTAAAAAGGGCATTTATTAAGTTACAGATTTACAGTTCTAAGACCATAAAAATGTCCAAACTAATACATCCAGAGAAAGCTGCCTTGAGTCAAGAAAAACTGATGTCTGTACATGGTAAAGTATGTGGCTGGAGTCTGCTGGTTCTTGTTCCCAGTTCAGTTGCTTCCAGCTTCTGATTCCAGTGGCTTCTTCTCTAAATGTCTGTGGGGTCCATACTTAGCTGCTCAAGGGCAAAACTCTGGGTTTCATCTCTTTGCTTAGGATTTCTTCTGTTCGGGTTCTAGCTATCTCTGTGAGTCCTTGCTTGGCACCCAGGCTATTTCTGTCTCGATCTGCAAATTTATCTGTTAGCACTCCAAGCATCAACAAATGTCTTACACCTAAACTTACTTCAAAATGTTTCCCTGTGTCGCCTCTTTCAATGACTCGGTAAACTAATCAAGACCCACCTTGAATGGGTAGAGTCACATGTCCATCTAATCAAAAATTCACAACCACAATTGAACATGTCACATCTCCATGGAAATAATCTAATTAAAGTTTCCACAAGACTGCATTATGAAGAGAACCATAATCTCTTTTTTGTGTGTGTGTGGAGGGTACATAACAACTTCAAACCAGCATACGTACTAAACTATATAAATCTTCCAACCCCAAAATACTTTTCTTAGAACCAAAAGGGATTCTGTTCACATATACATCATAATTTTATAAGTGCAATGATCTTCATTTAATGTTTCTGTTGTGTTCACTATGTCTACATCCCAATACCTACCTATCACACAAGCTTGTGCTCTTTTCATCTCCTGCTTGGACTAGTGAAATAACATCTGCCTTCTGTATTGGCCTTATTTACCATTGTGCCTTTGCACATGTTAATTCGGTGTCTGAAATTTTCACTTCTTTCCAGCATATCCATCCTTGTGGGATAGTATTCTTTAAATAGAAACTAAGTAAGCAAACTGTTGAGAAATAGCAGAACCAATCATGAGTGTATAAAACGGCTGAGACCAAAATGATATGTCAGCACAATTCCCTTAATTTGATTTTATTCTATTGGTTATTTATGTACCTTTCTTTTACCAAACTCTAAACAACTGAAGATAGGGATTGTTTTCATTCATGTTTATATTTGCAGGGCCTTGTGCAGTGTGGTGCCCATATGCCAAATCTTTCTCTGAATGAATGTGTTTCAGCCTGTAATATTCCAAAGGGTTTTCATGACCCATTAGTTTTAACACAAAATACATACATTTAACCACATTTATTATTTTTTCTCTGAATCATTAATTTGCTTTCATCCCAGAATCTTAGGTTGTGTCAATGACTTGATAATTATGCTTTCATAGAATTAATATGCTGTATAACCATGCTTAAACTTAGAATAGGGAATCTAATTCATGCAAAAAGTTCCACCATGAACCTACCACCTTGCCATTTCTCTAAGCTTTACTGGTGTATGATTATTTTGACATCACAATTTCTGTTGTGAACTTCTCTCCAAATTTTTATACCAGCTGGTCATTTGAATTCCTTAGATTTAGTTGTAACTGAAGGCTTTTCACATTTTAAGTCTTCCTTTACCACTAATGTTCTCTGATTTATTATTTCTGAGGTTCTATGATCTTTTCTATAACTTTCCCTGAGAGAATGCTCTTCAATCATTAAATTCTAAATATGTAAGTTAAAACACACCTTTTTGAAATAGAATTGGGTGATAAATTTCTCACCTCTTCTTAAAATAATTTTCAAAACCTGTTAACATGATGTTAATTGCTAATTTGAATAATTGCATCATCCTTATAAAGAAAAATAAAACATGACTTCCTTTTAATTAGATCTGTTTATTGTTGAAATGAATTTCTAAAGAAAATGAAAAGCGGCTCACATATTACCAAACCAAAATACTTTGTTATCACATATACAAGTTATTTTTCAACAACTCTGGAAAATGGAATTGAGTTAAGTACGGTTATCAACAAAAATGGTACTGGAAATTGTGTTTGTTGCCTTCCCTCATTACCCAAATGTCTGGGATTTCATGCCCCTGTGTGTTCTCAGGGTGACTCAGTGAAGTCCCTTATGTTTAGTGCCCCGTGTAGATCCCTGCTTTCCTGCAGGATGGCCTTCTGCACTGGTGCCCAGCTCCCTTTCTTCAGAGCGTGGTACTTCTCATGTTCATCTGGGCAATTCTTGAGATGGGGTAAAACCGCTTCTTCACTCACTTTTACAGACTGCAGCTGTGCAATTTTATCTCAGAGTGCAAATCATCGTCTATTTAAAGCAATTCACTCTTTTATTATTTCAGAACTTTTCCATAAGGAAATAGGGAGTTCCTCTTGATTTGCCTTGTAAGCAGCAGGGGAAGATTTTAGCTGAAACTGTTAAGTGCTACACACACACAAAAATTACCTCTCTATGTATGTTGTCCATGTTTTTTTTGGAAAATGTTCAAACATTTCTTTTTCATAGCTATTCAATAAAAGTTTCTACCTATTTAGGTAATTTCTTGGAGTTTATCATCCATGGTTGTTGCAAAAGCTTAGTCCTTGCCATTTTGCCCTTGCCCAGTCTTTCCTTATATAGGAAGTAGTTTTTCTCTGAGACTCATTAAGGCCTTAAGTAAATAGAAAATCTACCAGGCAGCCTGATAGCCAGAAGAATACAGCAGCAGCATATCTAAAAATTATTGCCTGCTTCATTACCCTATTAGTATACTTTGAGGCTTTAGCTAGCACAGACCAAAAATCAAAGAATAAAATATTGCTCGAGATTTGACAAAATGTCACCTTAAGCTGAAAGATGAAATCAGCTTTAGTTTGATTGAGGCTCTTAACGTCTCTATTCTTTTGCAATAGACTTTTAAATGTTTTCTATCATTTATTCATTCAAGAAGAAAATCACTAAATACCTTTTATACACTAGGTATTCTTTTATGCTCCAGGAATACATTAATGAACAAAAGAGAAAACAAGAACTCTTCTTCTTGAAACTCACATCCTAGAGGGAGCAGAATGACAATACTAAATAAACATAATGATTAAGTAAATTATGTAGCATTTTAGAGATTGAATGAGATTAACAAATAAAAGAGAGAGAGATCAGGACACAGTTATTCTGTTATTTTGGGTAAGGAAGGAGGTCGTAATGTTGAATAGAGTGGTTGGAATAGACCCCTGAAAAGGTAAAATGGTAAAATTGATCTAAACTTAGATGAAGGCAAAAGAGTTGGTCATGATGATGTCTGGGGAAAAATCTATTCCAAGCAGAGGAAACAGCCAGTGCACCAGTCTAAAGTACCCTTGTATACTAAGGACTCCAATATCGCTGGAGCAGAGCGAGCAGGGAAAAAAAGAGTTCAATTTAGGAAGAAAAAAGACATAAAGATTAGATATATTATTTCCAGAAGATTTAGCATGGTGCTAATGATTCAGAATGTATTAAAGAGATATCCATAATTAGGAAAGAGAACTCTAGACTACGGAATGATGAAGTCATAGAAGGGAGAATAGTATTAGCTTCCTGTGACTGCTGCAGCAAATTACCACAGGCTTGGAGGCTTAAAAAAACTAAGCCTTATTTGCTCACAGTTTTGGGGACCAGAAGTCTGAAATCATCATTGCTGGGCTGAAGTCAACTTGTTAGCCTCTTCAGGGTTCATACAGATGAATGGTTATGCAAAACCAGCTCGCCTTGGAGCACTCCCTGGAGTGAGCAAATCAATGAAGTTGGAATTGACTGTTATTATTTTCTCTTGGTATTAGACTTTCACAATGATTCCCCTCTTGCCCATGGAGTTAATCAGTGTTCCAAGAAAAGTTTTATTCAGGGAGAGAGTCCAGGCCTTAGAGCTGTCAGCAGCAAAGACTCACATTATTTCCTTTGGTAAGACCTTCAGACTGAATGTGCTGTGTGGTGGTATGAACAGTGTGTGGCATATGGTACAGGGTGGTGTGGTCACTAAACCCAACCTGGGACACTGAGACCCCACAGTGGCTCTATGTACCTAACTCTGGAGTCTTTTGTTCTCTGGGTACTCCAAGCTTGAACTGCGTACATTGCCCCGCTCTGCTTTTTTTTCCACAGGGTAGCTAGTGAGCCACAAGTGGAAGCTTTGTTCAGGAAGAATCAGCACCGCAGCTAGCCATATTTGCCTCTGTACATTTAAAATATTGAATCCTACTTAAATATAGAGTACAATCTTACTTTCAATTTATTGTCTTATTTTGATTTATGAAACTGCAAATTTTGCTTTCTTTATAAAATCTTAACTAAATTAAAAGATGATAGGCTCTATCTCTAATCCATATTATTATAAAATTTACTTCAGTTTTGCCTTTACCCATAACTTATATCAGTGCTTGTATACTTTTAATCATTTGAGCAGGGCTTCTGTTTTGTCTAATTGTTCTTACATTTCTGCAATCTCTGCAATTCTTACCGCGTTGTATCTGTGTACTCTGTGTGGGAAGAATCTAGGCATATTTCTTTTCCATCACGTAATTACTTGTACAAAGGGGTACTTAAAAAAATTGCTTCCTGATGACAGTGATTTTGTAAAGTGGCTGTCATTTGATTTAAGCACATGTATATTCCACTTTAGTTAGCAGAACTAGAGAACTATCTGCGATCATTTTAAATGAATAAAAATTATTAGAAAATTCTGAACATCAGAACATCAAATGAATACCTATAGAATTGACTGTTACATGGAAAATCATATGATATCACAAAGATGATAATGGCAATTTTCACAATGGAATTGTGTAGTCAGTAGATGGCACTATTTGTTTTATTAATATTCATTGACCACTCCCGTTACTTTCATAAAATATATCAACAAAAGGTTTTTGTAAAAATTAATTTAATAAAATTCCATGATTGTTTATATCTAGCTTGCCAAATGAACCAATTTGATTGTGTGTCACAGCAAATTTTTTGCTTTAATTTTGTAAGAATAATTTTGGATGAGGAACAGAAAGAGTTTTCCCTCTGGGATCACTTTGAGCTTTAAGTGAGTATTGAACCTGACAGACATTTAGAATGGGTTATTGCCAGTATATTCTTTTTACTAAGAGGTTATTTTTTTTATTATCCATAAGAGATTATAATATGAGAATCTAAGATAGCTTATCTGACCTGGTTGGATTTGACAGAATTCATGTTAAAATGGACAGACTATACACACAACCTCTTGATTGATTGAAAGCAAAACAAAACACAACAAAAATCTGGCTAAGTGAAAATGATAGTGCATTTCATAAAAAAGAGAATAGAATAGTGCAAGAAGACTAGTATTATCACAGGTAAATGCAATGATACTATGATACTGACTGCATCAGTACTGATGTTAATTATACTCTAAATATAAAGTTACATTAATTCAATAGTAAAATGTAGGGAGATATTTTGTGTATGAAATGACAGCTGGCAGTAATGAAAAGGGAAATACCACATGAAGGTAAAGAAAAGGTCTGCTGAATTAATAAACAATAACGAAGAAAATCTCTGAGTTATTATTAGAACAGAAAGTCAAATTAGAGAAGAAAAACAGCATAAACATTTCTCTCACAGCTCATAAGAAAAGGAAAAGATTATTAGGTTATTGGAGAAGATTCAACAAGGAGGACAGATCTAGCATTTCCAATGTATGTACAGTAAGATTTCCAGGAGAAAATAGAGCAATAAAGAAACAAGCTATGATAAAATAAATAGCAAATTGATAAGACTCATTGGCTATAAGGAAAAAATAATACTGTTGAAATAGTTTTCAAATATAGCCTTATAGTCAATGAGAGAGTAAGGTTAATTTACCTGCAGTGGGACAAAATCAGGCACTTCAGATATCTCAATAACACAGAGCACCATGAGACACCAGCAAGACTTCAGAATGTTAAAGGGGAAAGGAATGAGAACCCAAATTCTATATTTGTACAAATGATGAGATATAAGAATGATCATGCTCAAGGGCAAAATAAGGACAGTTTTACTTATGCAAAGCACAGAAGGAATATGCTCACTTGATTCTTCTTTTATCAAACCAGTTCATTACTTCTTCTCTCTGGTGATGCCAAACTAGCTTCAGTTTCCTGAA
Source organism: Myrmecophaga tridactyla (assembly GCA_004026745.1). Lineage (NCBI taxonomy): Eukaryota > Metazoa > Chordata > Mammalia > Pilosa > Myrmecophagidae > Myrmecophaga > Myrmecophaga tridactyla. The sequence continues at coordinate 83,842 of PVIY010004242.1, forward strand.
TGAGCCATGGTATTTCTCATTTGTTCCTTGAATCTGTGCTTGTTGCCTCCTCTGTGTGGTAGCCTCTTCTTTCTTCCTCTTTTTTGACTGGCTCAGCCTTACTCTTTCTTGGGATTTTTTTTTTTTTTTATGCTGTATGGCGGGATCACATTTCATTCTTTTTCCATGTGAGTATCCTGTTACTGCAACACCATTCATTGAATTGTTTGTTTGTTTGCTTTGTTGGTTTCTTTGTTTGTTTGTTTAGGAAGTGCATGGGCCAGAAATTAAACCTGGGTCTCCTGCATGGCGGGCTAGAATTCTACCACTGAACTACACTTGCACCTCTTCTTGAGATACTATTTTTAAAAGAAAAAGAAAATGCTGATTCCCTTCCACAGAAAAGCCTATTCTGAGTCTCCATACCAGAGGTGACTGTTCCTTTTCTGTGCTCCCAAAACATTTTAAATTGCCCCATATTGTAACACTTAACATGCTATGTAGTAATAGACTGCTTTTCTACATCCTCAAGCTGGAATAATTCTATATACTGTTATATGCCTAAAACCTAGCATAATGACTGTAACTCAATAGCCATCGTTCCTGAATTTACTAACTTTATGAAGTATTAAATGTCTAGAAGGTGGATAGGTCAAAAATTCTCCAATGCTGCTGCTGGTTAATAGTAGAATACTTGGAAAACCCAAAGAAATTATGGGAGTGGTGTTATTAAGGAATCAGTAAGGACTATTAATATAAGCAAGCATATTATTTATATGTCCATATCTATATTACGGTCCTTTAGTGTAAGACTGTATGTGTGATGGTCAGTACGATTATCTACACACTTTAGGCCAAATCCAGTCATTTTTTTTTGCATGGGCAGACACCAGAAACAAATCTAGTCACTTTTGTGTTTTCTAATCACATCTCCAATGATTCTTCTACTGATAGGATATAGTAGTTTAAGAGTGGTCAGATTTCCAAATATCCATTTGGGGATTTCCTAATATAGAAAAATCAAATGATTAAACATTAATTTTCTGATACCACTCTAGTGATTAGGCCAAGCTCTCTCCAGAACATTTCCTGCCTAGAGGAATAGAGAAGATATTCATTCAATAGGTAGTTGTGTTCAAAGAGTATATTCAAAGTGGTTTTCTGAAAAAGATTTAAAAAGTTATGTAGTCTCAAGATAATAAATTAGCTTCATGGGAGAGCACAGGATATGTCAATGTTACGAGCCCTCTGTGATTCACTTTTAGGATCCTGGATCCTGGATCCTAAAATCCAGGATTTTAGGCAAGACTGGCCATGGGGAATTGTATTGTACAGTGGTACATTCTCAACGTACCATCAAAGTCACTCAGTTTTAGGGGAACCCATGTAAGAAAACAAACACACTAGCAAATAAACAAAAAGGTTATGAATTGGTGAGATAGAGAAAAAAGAAGTGGGGAAAAATCTTTCATCTTTTCAAAAAGGATTAAAATCCAGATCTGAAAACTTTGAACCCCTAGAGTTAAGCAAGAGTAAAGAGAACTTAACTTATTGGTTTGAACAGAGTCATTATTTCAGCTGTCAGCCTTGATCATAACAGGGAAAATGAACTATCTGGTTTTTCATCACAGCAAACTTTATGAGATAGGTACTGATATCACCCTCAGTTTACATATGAGGAAATTAAGGATGCAGAGCAGTGAGTAGTTAGAGCAAAGGCACACAGCCAGTGTGAGTGGGGGCTTGTATTCGCACTTTGGCATTTAGACCCCAAAACTCACAGTAGAGGTGACATATTGCTTTCCCAAAATGAAGTATTTCATGTAAAATCCCTGTTAACAAATAGAGAAATCCACATAAAATTGATTTAGAAAATGGAAACTTCCTAATTAATGGATGTAGAAAATGTAGGAAAACCATATAAGACTAGAAAGTAAAGTAAAAGCGGGCAGGCCACGGTGGCTCAGCAAGCAGAGTCCTCGCCTGCCATGCCAGAGACCTGGGTTCATTTCCCGGTGCCTGCCCATGCAAAAAATAAATAAAAATAAAAATAAAATAAAAGTATTGCCAGTATCCTATAAAATTTGTCTAAAAGAGTTTTCAAAGGCATATTTTTTAAATATGCAGAGTTTAAAACAAAGTACAATTAATTTTTATGCAATCTAAGCTCCTCTAGAATGTATGACAAGTGAGAACTTCTCATCTATTTTTATAAAGTAAGCAAAATACTGAAAATGTGTAATAACATTAAAAAGAAAACTAACAAGTAATTTTTAATATAGAGAGATATAGTGGAATAAGTTTTAAGAAATAATAAAAAAATAAAAACAAAATCCAGTTTACTGCTTCTTCTTACTCCTTATATTTATCTCTTCTTGGAACTCTCTGCAATATTACTCCTGAATTAGGGTTCTACAGAGAAACAGAAACAACAGAACATGTGCGTGTGTCTCTGTGTGTGTGTAATTTAAGAGATTTATTTTTAAGGAATTGGCTTATAGGATTGTGGGGCTGGCAAACCCAGGATTTGTAAAGGGGGGGTCCACAGTCTGGAAGTTCTTTTGAGAATGTTTCTGTTCCTGAAATCCATAGGAGTGTCAGCAGGCTGGAAATTCAGGAGAGAAGTAGAAGGTATATACTAGAGGGAAAATATCTTCTCTTTCCTTAAACCTCATTTATCTGTTCTTAAGCTCTTAACTGATTGGATGAGACCCACATTATCAATGGGAATAACCTTTACTTCAAAGCCTACTGATTGTAGATGCTACTCATATCCAAAATATATCTCCAAACTAGCATCTTGGCCAACGTTTGACCAAACAACTGGGCACTGTAACTCAGCCAAGTCAACACATAAAATTGATCATCATAACTCCCAACATAATTTGGAGAATGCCAGTTATCTCTGTTGAATTATCTGTTGTCTGTTAAGTGCATTTTCTCCTTCTGATTTCAAGAGCTAGAAGTTTTATATTTCTTTATGATAGAGAAATATAAGAATTAGAAGGGAAAATGAAGCAGAAGTCACTATTGCTCCAATGGCAACAGTGGCCAGCTCTCTGACATTTAGAAGATGGCAAACATAAGATTTTGCCAAGACATCGAGTTCTCCTTTGAATCATCTGCTTCAAGGATGTAGCACCTTAGCCAGTTGATTACATCTATGGCTGGTTACAGCTATAATCAACACAGGAGCTTGCCTTCACCTATGAAAGGTGTCTCCTCATCTAATCAGTTGGGGGCTGAAAAGTAAGAGCAGAGGATTTCAACAGTCACAAAGAATTTCTATCTCTACTTCAGCCAGCAGCTTCTCCTGGAGAATTTTAATTTCACCTTCAATGAATTTCCAACTTGTATCCTGCCCTATGGAATTAGGTCTCTTAATATTTATGCACATACACACACACACACACACACATTTCCTTTTGGTTCTATTTCTCTAGTGAACTCTGACTAGTACAGTCAGAGTCAGAGAAGATGATGTGATGTGATGATTGAAAGAGGAGAAATATGAGAAGTAACAAAGGAAATAGAATTGGGACTGACATGTTTCATAGATGGAGAAAGGGATAATGGGCCCTAGAATTCAGGCAGCTTCTAGAAACTGGAAAAATCAAGGAAACAAATTCTTCTTGGAAGCTCTAAAAGTAATAAAATTTTGGCAACACCTTGAATTTAAACTTCCAAACTTGAGAACCATACGAGAATAAATTGTGTTGTTGTAAATTTTTGGCAAGGTTTTTCCTTTGATAAAAATTCACAGCTCATCCATAGTAGCAGGAGCAGAGGAAGTGTGCATGGCCAGAGGGGGCAGGGAGGAGCAGGCATTGAAGGGATTTTGAGGGCGTTCTCTTCTGATTGTCTAACTTTTTTGCTGAGAGTGAGCATAAGTGAAAAACTGTGTGAAAGGTGAACAAAAATGGAAATTATAAAATTATAAAATAAATCACCCAGAAGATTGGGAGAGTAAATTGGGAAATATGGTAGGATTTACCAATAATACTAAGGATATATTTCAGGTGATTAGTCATGACTTTAATGTAACTTTTCTCCAGGAGAGGCAGATTTAATCATAGTTGGATATTTTAAGAGAGGAGTAAGAGCTAAGAGTACTATAGGTGAATAATTATTATAGACTAGATTCCAAACTAAGTAAAAAGTGAGGACATAAGTGAATGCACCATTAATTCCAGTGATTTCAATTATCAGTTGGAGTCACTGTATTTAGTAACTAAAAGAATATAGCTGGAAATTCAGAAGTTTGATGTCAGAAACTGGGTTGCTTTAAATTGATATTATTTAAGGTTTACAGTTGATGATAACAAGTGATAGGCATAACATAGGAGGCAGTCACTGAGGTAGTTAAACAAGCCTAGAAGACAGGGAGTAGAGGGAAGCAAATCTCTCTAACCCTTAAAACTTGAAGCAGTTTGATACAGAGAAATAGACTTACATGATGATAGGTTACACTGGGGAAGCAAACATCAAGAAATTAGAAAGTACAGGAATCACAGGCAATTCTTATGATATTCTCAGTTGTCTGCAGCACTAGACTGAGTGGTGTGTTGGGAAACAACTGGGAATCCCTGGCAAAACCTTACATCTGCAAAAGGCCAACCATCTGTCTACTTCTGCCATAGAAACAATGATTACTTCTACTTCTCTTCCACCTTCAAATTTTCACAAGATTCCCTCGCATTGGCAGAATACAGTTCTCATGCTCCTGGGACCATAAATGGTGCTTAAATGCCAATGGACAAGCAGACACAGTCAACCATGATGGCTATGCTTGCATACATAACTTTCAACTCACATAAACTTAAACAACCAGAGTTGCAAGAAAGAGCAGTGTTCTTAAAGGGGGGAGAAATTATGTTATGCTTAATACTGTTGTGCATGATTCTTAGAGATCTTTCTTTAAAAATACTCTTCTTCTTACCCCACATTACTCTTCCATTCACCACCCCACTGCTCTGCTCCTGTTTACAACACAACTCCTTGACAGTTGCTTTGGTCTGTACCTTCTCTAATTCCTGTGTTTCAATTCTTTATTATATCCTTTCCAATTAGTCTTTCAGTTCCACTACTTAAAAACAAAAACAAAACAAAACAAAAAAGGAACACTGGTCACTGTTCTAGTTTGCTAGCTGCCAGAATGTAATATATCGGAAATGGAATGGCTTTTAAAAAGGGGAATTTAATAAGTTGCTAGTTTACAGTTCTAAGGCCAAGAAAATGTCCCAGTTAAAGCAAGTCTATAAAAATGTCCCATCAAAGGCATCCAGGGAAAGACACCTTGGTTCAAGAAGGCCGATGAAGTTCAGGGTTTCTCTCTCTCAAGTGAGAAAGCACATGGCGAACACAATCAGGGTTTCTCTCTCATTCTGGAAAGGCACCTGTTGAACACAGTCAGGGTTCCTCTCTCATCTGGAAGGGCTCATGGCAAACATGGCATCATCTTCTAGCTTCTTCTCCTGGCTTCCTGGTTCATGAAGCTCCCCAGGAGGCATTTTCCTTCTTCATCTCCAAAGATCACTGGCTGGCGGACTCTGCTTCTTGTGGCTATGTTATTCTGCTTTGCTCTCTCTGAATATCCTTTCTCCAAAACGTTTCCTCTTTTATAGGACTTCAGAAACTAATCAAGACCCACCTAAATGGGTGAAGACATGTCGTCACCTAATCCACTTTAACAACCACTCTTAATTTGCTTCTATCTCCAGGGAGATGATCTAATTATGTACAATATTGACTAGGGATTATTTTGCCTTTACAAAATGGGATTTTGATTAAAACATGGCTTTTCTAAGGTCCATACATCCTTTCAAACCAGCACAGTCACAAATGATTTCCATGTTACTAAATACAGTCTCAACTTTACTTGCCCCATCAGCTGTAACTGCCACAATTGATTCATCTTAGCTCCTTGCAACACTTTCTTTGCTTGGTGTCTATAATTCACTCTTCCCCCTCTTTCATTAGGTTTTCCTTCTTAGTTTCCTTTATAACTTTTTCTCCAACTCTCAAACTTTATACATCCATTTCTTTTATCTACCTACATTCATATCTGTGATGGTGTCATCATACTTGAATACTCTTTACATAGTAATAACTCATACCTATGTATATCCAGCTCCGATTTCTTTCCTGCATCAAGCCTAGTATATCCAATTGCCTGCAACTCATCTCCAGCTGGATTAGAATGTTCTTAAATGTGACCTACCCCAAACTGAAGTCTTGATCCTCATCCCTGAGAAACTTGTTCCTACCTCATTTTTTCCCATTATAATAAATATAAACTGTATCCTATCCAATTGCACAAGCTCAAAAACTTAGAGTTATCTTTGACTTGCATTATTTATCTTTTTTTTCTTCTGCACAATTTACTGGCAAATTCTGTCAGTTTTATTTGCAAAATACATCTCAACTCTAATACTTCTGGACATCTCTGCCTCTACCTCCTAACAAAGCTTCCATGGTCTCATTATTGCCATTTCAGAATGGTTTGCTTGCTTCTGCCTTTGCCTCCCTACAGTCTCTTTCAAAGTGATCCTTCTAAATTACAATTCAAATCATGTCTTTTTATAATCAAAACCTTGTCAATGTTTTCGAGTCCATAGAAGTTACTAAAGGGCCATAATGCATATGCCTCCCATTTAATTACTTTTCTGATTTCACCTTCCATGTCTCTCTTTTTATGGCTTCTTTGCTGTTGTAGAACACAACAGGTGCATGGCTCTTCCCTTTGTGCTTTCACTGTTTGAAGCCTCTTTCCCCAGTTATTTCATGGTTCATTCTACCATCTCCTTTAGGTCTTTATGGAACTATCTCCTCTCTGCCCACTCTACTTAAAATAATGGACTGCAGACCACCCTGGCACTTTCTATTTATTTTATTTTTTACACAGCACATATTATCATAGAAGGTACTGTATAATTATTTGTTTATGTCATTCTTTCCCGTGTCACACCCCACTCCTACCTCCTAACTGAAAACAAGCAACATCAGGTCAGAGATTCTTACTTTTTAAATTTTTTCTTTATTAGTCTTATCATATAGAATATTACCTTGAAACATGATAAATCCACAATAAATTTTTACAAAATGAATGAATGGATAAATGAATGAATAGGTTTGTGAATTAAATATATGAAAGGGCAAAGTTATTTGCGTATATCAGTTGATTGCAAAGAGCTATTGTTAATTATATTCAAATATATTTTAATTTTTTTTGAAGTTCCAGTATAGGAGGAAAATAATGATCCATTTTTAAGGTACTGTTAATATCTATTTCAAATACATAAACAATATTTAAAAAGAAATAGACAAGATAAATTTAGCACTTTATCACCTTATTAACATCCCTCTAAAAATTTCCCTAATCCAAAATGAGAAAAATATTAAATAAAAGCAATCAAAGAACAAAATGATCTTTGAATAAGAATGGAGATCATTTTATTAACTTGGTTTTATCTAGAAAAACCAAGCTGGAAAAACAAGTCCTTTATGAATAATAGTAAACAAAATATAGAAATCAAATTTAAATCCAAGCAATTTGCCCAATGGATAACCCCAAATTAATATTTCCTTGTGTTATAGAAATTTTGCAAACTAGGTTACTATTCAATGGTAAGACCATAATTAAATACAAATTGGTGAATAACATTAAAATCACATAATTAAAAAATAGGATATATAAGAAAAAACAAAATGAAAACAGGTTTAAAACCACAATGTTAAGAATGATTGATTTTTTATCATAAAAGAAGACAGTTGTTTAGGACTTGAAGGAAAAATATTTTTGTTTTGTTTTGCTTTCACTTTAACCATTTAGGATTTTGAAATTTTCGAAATGATTGGTCACTATTTTTAAGTTCAGAAATAAACACAGTGCAAGGTATTAACCAATTCTTACTTTAAGTTGCTTTCTTTTTTCCTCAGCACCCAGAACATTTAGAGAAAACTCAATTACCTAATTCTGTAATCTGCTCGTCACCAGTGACTGGTATGCTTCCCTAGATAGTTTTATCTCTGTTTGAGCAATAAATGTAACATTTTACGATACGCTTTCAGATAGAAGTTGCTTTAAGTTCTTTTAAATATGGTTAAGGGAGGATAAAATGTAGGCCATAATAGGAGAAAGAACACCATGGCTTGCCATGCAGTCATATCAACAGATTAATGTACTGCCAGTTGTGCGTTAACTACATGCAGATTGCCTGCTCTGTGTGTGAGCTATTGCAAGGATTCCTGCTAACCATACTGCATACTTCAAGATAGTGTGTACACAGGGAATGCAAACTAATTTTAATGTGCACTGAAGCACAATATTACTCGGAAGGTGAAGCTACTAAATATATATATACCATATAAATTGTTTGCAAGCTTTCGTGACTTTATGATCATCAGGCGTTCCGGGTGTTCCACACTGCTGCTCTTCACCATTAGTGCAGAGTGTATAAATAGATGAGCAACAGGTGGTAGTGGAAGAAATTCTCATTTTCACTTCCATCTACATGCACTAACTATGCTTATTTCTCCATATTCAGAGGGGGAAAAATCTGCTTCATAAATGCATCCTACCACTACACATCTTCCAGTGTACTTGCTCATGATTATGCCCTAATAATCATCTAATAATAACAGTGCTCTCAAATCACCCAGGAATTTCCCTGCAATTTCTTCTTCAATATGTATTTTCACCAGGTGATTATGGAGTATATAGAATCAAGGATTTTTCTGTTTTGTATGCTGAGGTATCCCCCGCAGATGTCACAGTGCCTGGCACAAAAGTGGTGCATAATAAATATTTGTGAAAGGAATAAATGCATTTTCCTATCACTGAATTATTTTCTAATCTTAATTAAAATAGAGTGAATAAGGTAACTTCAGATAAAGCTGTCAAGCATATTTGCCACAACTAGGGAAAAAAAAGTTGGATAATGTGCAATTGCTTCAAATATTTCATTAAGAAAACCATTTTCTCAATTAAGTTCGATAGTCAAAAAACAAAAAAAACAAAGCAAAACATTATACTGCCCTATCTCAGGTAGAATTATATTATACATTATTCTAGTTGTTCAATGTTTTCTGATATTTACATATTAAAACTACCAAGAATTTACTTTGTTCTGTGATTTTAACTGAAGATCAAATTTGTTTAGTTCCAAGCTCCTTTCACAGTCTCTCATTCCCATGAAATAAACCAAATTCATTTGGGATATTTCTTCTATAGATCTTAATTCTCAAAGTTATATCATGTATTTCATAGCCTGTGTTTTGTAACTTCAATAGTTTGTGATGTTTTTTTCTATTGTCTTTTTATTTTTTTCAGTTACATTCATATTGTCATGTTTTCCATTATACCCAAATTATCTTTTAATAACATAACCAATTTTATATCACGAAATTATTTTTAGAAGTGCTTTGCTTTCTAGGACCATATTAACTTCCTCCAGAGATGGTTTGCATTTATTTCCCCGGCATCACTAGCAATTCAGGGTAATTTCCACACATTTAAGGATTTAATATGATTTGAATCTGGACTGCAGTCACTGGTGAATCATTTTACCTTTGTTTTGCTTTTATTTCTAGAGCAAAGACCTTCAGAAACAAAACACAAATGAGCATTCTACCCTTTCACAGGTCTGCCTCTGAAGCCCTGTTCCTTAGGCACTGCTTGAACTCTCATATACTCAGTTATTCACCCAGGAATTAGTAGAGCCCCAGAGGAAGGCAACCCTTAGTGCTCAGCACACTTTCCTGGGTCTCCATCCTTCCTGGGTCTCCATCCTCCTCTGGATGCTGGTCCTGAAATATTTCTGTCTTGTTGCCATTATCTAGATTTTCTCACTGTCCGTAGCAGAGAGGTGGGTTTGAATTACTTAATCATTCATTAACAGATGCTGAAATAAATTACTAGTTTCTACTAAATGTTTTAACATCTGGCCAGGATCATCCATCCTTTTTCTTTACTTCATTATAATTTTGGTTTAAATTTTTAGCCAATTTTTATTTTAATTAAATTTAAAATAATTTACTGCTATTAAAATGAAGATTTTCATTAAGTATGCAAACTATTTGGCAAGAAATAGGATGTCTATATCCTAGTATTTAATATGTGTTTCCATTAAAGTCTTAATTAATATTTCTAAAGAAAGTTCTGGATTATTTTTCATACAGGTCACACCTTCTGTCTTTAGGTTTTTCTTAGTTATTTTATATAAGAGCTACTTTTACAAATAAAGGTGTGTTTAATGATGTGATTGTATGGAATTTTAGGAAATAATAACACTTTATATTTATTCTTTTTTTTCTGCCTAGGCAGGCTCTGAGAATTGAATCCGGGTCTCCAGCATGGCAGGCAAGAATTTTGTCACTGAGCCACCATCACACTGTCCTATATTTAATAATATTATTAGTTAATAATTATTAACACATTACATACTATTTTATAATATTTATTAATTATGCTTATTTCATTTGGTATATTGACCAACAAATATGCCATATGACAGCAGTGTGTCAAATATTTGTGAGATCATATTTCTTTAAATACGTTGAAAAAGCTTCAATTTCTATTACTTTGTGGTATTATTTTCTTATTTCTATTATCCATTTCCCCCAGAAGTATTTTAAGATTTAAATAAAACTTCCCAAGAATCATTTCTTTGGATATTGGCTAGATTGGAAATAATTAAGAATTTTCTCGATTGCATTAAATAATTACAAGTAGATGGTCAACAGAATCAAGAAGGGATTTATTTTTGTTTTCTCCTGTATAAAAACTTGTGCTTTGCATGAAGTATATGCTCTTATTTTTATTTATGCCATATACTCACAAGATGTCATATTTATATCCTCAGGACGGCTCACAGAAATATAAGTGTATATCAGTCATTAGTAGGCTGTAGTTCAGTGAGATCCTCATGCAGATAAGTCTAAGTTCAGGGTCGTAAATTGTGATGCTTATATGGAAGCTTTACAAAGAAAAAAAAATAATGGCAACAACAAATAAATAAACAATTATTACATTATCTATAGAAACATGTTTTAAAACATATGCCAAAAAAAAACATATGCCAAACTTGTATAAATAATCACTGAAATGAAAAATACTTTGTGATTATTATTCATATTCCTTAAATTTCAAAACAGTTTTGCCATTATTGTCCTATTTGCCATTTGCCTATTCCAGCAAACTAGATATTAAAAATATTACTATTTTTACGTTTTAAATTGTTGACAGAGTTTCAGAAAGTTCCATGTATATTGCCAATATATTTAGGAAGTTGTGGAGTCAAAAATAGGAATCATATTTTCTGACTCATACATTCATGCTATGTACAATACAACATCCTTTCATGGTGCCTTGTACTTGTCATTACTGAAAACTTATACTCTGTATTTTATAGGGAGTATAAATACAGGGAGTATTTTATAGGGGTATTTAAAAATATAACCTTTATTGGAATTTCTCCATCAAAAAATAAATCCTAAAAATAAATTAAGCGTGAACATCAATTACTTAGAAAGGTAAACCATGAAGAAGTCGATGCTTAATATGCTATTTCTGGGACAGATTTCAATATTTACTATTATCATACCTTTTGAGCATATGCTGTTGTAATTTTATCTGCATTGAACTTATTACATTTTTAGTTGACACAGCATAACAATGGCATTCCAATAAATCTTTCTGTGATAGATTATTTGGAATGACCCCAATTGTTTGTCCTTCTCTGTATCTACACCTGCTGACACATAACTTTCCAGGGTTCTGCTACTCTTCATGAGCTTGAGTTGAGATCAGCCACATGTCTTGTGTTGGCCAATGGGATATTAGAAAATATGATTCATGCCAAAGCTTGCAACAGATGTGTGCTTATTCTTACTCACCTCTCCCAATAGTTGGAATAGCTTGCCAAAGACATATGGAACAAAATCAACTACCGTAATCACTCCAGATGTGGCTTTCCTGATCACAAGGCAACCTGCTGTCCCCTACCCCTCTGGACATGTGAGTGAGCCCAGCCAAAATAAAAATTGCTGCCAAACTGAGTTTCAGCTGTTCCAGGCCTGTGGAAAAAGCATTTCTAAATTTCTAATTATAGGCTTCTGATATCTGAGGGTGGCTTATTCTGCAGCAATAGAGTGGTAGTAGCTAATTAAGAGAGAAATTGTTAACCTCAAAGTGGGATGCTGCCATAATAAAATCCTAATATATGTGACATGTGTTTTGTATATTAGTTTCCTAGGATTGCTGTTCAAAAATACCATAAACTTAGAAGGCTTAGAACAACAAAAATTTATTCTCCCATCGGTATGGCAGAGAGAAGTCTGAAATCAAGCTGTTGGGAGGGGCATGTTTCCTCAGTAGGATCTAGGGAGAAATCATTCCTTGCCTTTTCCAAGAATGGAAGAGGTCTCCAAGGTATTTGTTCCTTGGCTTGTGGCAGCATAACTCCAGTTTCTGCCTCCATCTTCCCTCTGTTCCTCCTTTCTGCTTATAAAGTCACCAGCCATATTAGATCAGGGCTCACTCTGCTCCAGCATAACTTCATCATAACTTGATAACACTTGCAAATACCGAACTTCTGAATATGGCACATACACAGGTACCAGGGATGAGGACCTCAACATATGTTTTTAGAGGACACAATTAAACCCATAATACTTTGGGGTTAAGTGCAATGCCATTGTGGCACCAGTGCTCCATTTGTTTCCAGTAAGAATTTAAAATTTACTTTCTTAAATGCTGTCAGGATCAATAAACCAGAAACAGAAAGGCTTTTAAAAAGGGCAATTTATTAAATTGCAAGTTTGCAGTTCTAAGGTTGTGAAAACGTGCAAATTAAGGCTAGTCTATGAAAATGGACAAATTAAGGCATCCTATTAAAGATACCTTGGTTCAAGAAGGTCAATGATGTTTATGATTTCTCTCTCAGCTGGAAAGGCACATGGCGACATCTGCTAGCTTTCTTTCCCAGCTTCTTCAAAAGCTTCCCTGGGACTCTGTCTATTCATTTGGCTCTGTCGGTTCTGATGGCTCTAAAGGTTTTTCCAAAATGGTTCCCTCTTAAAGGGTTCCAGTAAGCAACCCCACCTTGAGTGCATAGAGACACATCTCCACGGAAACCATCTAATCAAAGGTTACTACCCACAACTGTGTGGGTCACATCCTCATGGACACAATTAAAAAGATCCTACCCAGCAATATTGAATGAGGATTAAAGAACATGGCTTTTCTGGGGTACACAACAGATTCAAACTCGCACAGTCTGTAAAGAAATTACTTTCAGTATACCCTGATGGCAATTAAGAAAGCCATTTAACACCTTATTTATCTGGAATTAGAGAAGATATATTTATACAAATAGAAAGTCACCCAAATTATAGAAATATAAAACAGAAGCATTGTTTTAACCTATTTTATATCTATCTCTCTCTATATATCTATATATACATAGATCTCTCTCTCTCTATATATATATATCTACATATAGAGAGAGATAGAGATATATATATATTTTTTTTTGGTGGCATGGGCAGGCACTGGGAATCAAACCCAGGTCTCACCTATTATAATTTAAAAGGGAATATCTCTAATACTTTAACTATTCATGCTGATTTGTTTTATCTTTGCTGTTTAATGGAAACCTAGTTGAAAGTTGTTCAACTATTATTTAACATATACCAAATATTAACCTGGCATGTTATAGGTGCTACAGATCCCAAATCAAATGGTCTTTTCTTCCAAAGTGCTTCCAGTCTTCTAAGGGAGAAAGATTAGTACAGATGCAATTACTATATGTTCATAATCGCAATGTTAAGTGTATTTGTTATGTTAGTGATGCATGAAGGAAAGCCACAGATTTGGGATTCAGGGAAACTAGCTAAGTGGAAATGTATCTAAGTATGGTCATGAAGAAAGATCAGCAATCCCAGTAAGAACTAGTGAGGTGTTGCATAGGGGCTTCATATATAAAAGCCCAAATTGCAAACATTTTGAGTAGCAGGTGAGCTCATTTTCATCAAGAAAATGAACCAGGAATCTATTAATTATTGGTCAAATTATAGAGGCTGTTTTTTGTTTGCTTGATTTTTTTGTTTTAACCAACCAGGCTAAAGTATTTTGATTTAACCTGTGGCTCTATATTTATGATATGATGTGAGAATAAGTTTATAAGGAAATAATTTAAAATATAATTCATTAATTTTGCTTATATGGTATTTTGAAAGTAGAAGCTTTTGCATTTTGCAATAAAGATTTAATGACTGGTTTGTATTTGTATTTGCTCAGACATAGGAGATTAAAATGTGAGAACTATGTTTTGTTTAATGAATTTTTTCAGGTATTATAATTTTCAGGACTAGAATTTCCTTTTTTGATTTTTCTTAGAATTTCCAGCTCTCCTAGTTAGTTCTCCAATTTTTCCTTTATATGCATTTTTTCTTGTAAATTCTTTAGCACATTGCCACTGAATTTGCTCGATGTCCAAAGTGGTATATTGCACATTACAGTGCCAGACCTTGGCCCAGACAGCATCCCGCCCAACCTGGAGCACGTTAAACTAGAGTACAGGAGCTTGGCTGGATTGATGGAAACAGATTTCTATGGCCTGAGCAAAATGGAGCCACTAATGCTGCAGAACAATGACATTCACACAATCCCTAATAAGACCTTCTCATATTTGAAGGGCTTGCAATTCTGAAAAATGAGGTATAACAGAGTCTGAAAACTTCCAAAGCATACTTGTATGGCTTCAGGAGCTTGAAATGGCTGCATATGGATCACAGCAATACTGAGTTTATAAACCGAAGGTTATTAATGGACTCACTTTTCTCTGACTGGCGTACTTGGAAGAAAATCAGCTCACTAAGCTCCTTCCAGACATATGCCTTTTTGTGCTGTCTCTAATTATTTAAAACATATTTCATTAACTATCCATACTTTTCTGATAACTTCCTGACCTCCCTTCCTCCAGAGATGTTCTCTAATAGGCCTAACTAGGAAAGATTTTATCTTCATGGGAGTCCCCGGATCTGTGATTTCCACTTAAAATAATTGTCTTAATGGATACAGAAGAAGAGAGGTATTTATAAAGGTATCTTTGTCCTAATTAAATAGTGGAAATGTGGGGAAAAAAAAGGTATTTCCTAGTCCTTTCAGCTAGATCCATTACTTTGGTCATAAGTGATTCTGCTCTTGTTTACTGCTTTGTTCCCTTCAATCATGTGCCATATTTTTCTGCTCCTTCCTCTGACTCATAATTTACTTTAATCCAGACATTGCATATGAAGATATAATGAAGGTGAAAAAGGCAATATTTTTTCTTTGTTTTGCTGTTTTTTCAGAGTGTAGACTCTTTCCTCTATAGTACTTTGAGAGAATTGGACTCATCACTCAGATACCATCAAGAGTCAGGTTGAGCTGAGTCAGCACAGCATATTCAATTAAATTTAAATCATCTTTGGTTAGCCACCAGGGCACTAAAACTCTTTGATGTGAATATTTCAGCTGAGAGGAATTTGAACTGCATTTTCACATTGGGTGCATTTCAGAATCAAATCAGTAAAGCTCCAGAATCCAAGCATTTTGAGAATCATGAGACTAGATGAACTCTCTCTCCTAATTCCATAGAAAGTGTATTTTTAACTTTATATAATTAAATATATTTTCTGGTTGTTATTGTAGGGCAATTGTCTATCATATCCAAGATTCTGGTTTAAAATTTTATTTTTCCATTTAAATTGCAAATTTCTAAAATTCTTGAACAACATTTATTTAAAGTGCTTCAAATAAATTACATAACACATAATGTCATACCACAGACTAATGGGCACTGAATAGAATGTAGTTGTTTAATTATCAGTCCAGTATTACACTTCTTAGGGAAACATATTCTATCAAATATTTTGAAAGAAATAGGAGTAAGTTTTTTCTTTCCTTTATGAAACAGCACAATGAATGAGTTTGCATGTAATTTCTGAAATCATTAACCTGGTAAAATTAAAAGGGAATGGTAACAGCTACCACAATCCTTAAAGAAAAATATCAGTCATCATTGAGGATATATTTGAAAATACGGCAGTTTTAGAGCTAGTTTTACTAAAAAAAAAATAGTAATTCTTATACTAAATTATTATTCACTTGCATCTTTTCCTCCTTTACTACCACACATTTGCTTCTATGATAACCCAATATCCATTGGTCACATGATGCTTTGTAGAATGATTCAGGGAGTTTATTTCATTTGAATGATTTAATCCTTTGAATTACATCTTAAAATGTTCATCTTAATATTCTCTGTGGACAGGATATTCTTCCTACTTCTAGAAAGACAATAATGACTTTTAATGCAAATAACCTGTGTCCTGGAACAAACAAACAAAACCCCTTATCACCTTTAAAATAGAGCTACATGTCTCTTTCTTCAATGATATTACATTAATTCTGTTTCACCTGCGGAGCATTGAATCTGACACACCACTTTCCTTGGTTAAATGTAATTTTAAACCCTAACCTAAGACCACTAGCTCAGGCAAAATGAAAGAAAAACTGAGGTGGAAAGGTTTTATGGGTTGTATAATTCTATCCTCTTCCACACTCTAATTTCTACTATCAATCGTAAAAGTCTTCCCAGTGAATTTTCCACCTTCCAATTTAAGGATGTATTTGTTTAACCTTAAAAGCTTTTAACTCCTGTTTCTGAGTAATAAGTTTTAATTGTCTTGTTCAGGTTTTAAATGAGATCACTTCTCTGAGGTCTGTTAAGGAATATGGCATGACTAGGTAATACTATCTTTTCTTGGCAATTTCTGTACATTGGTGATAGTGAAATGCATAATTTATCAGAAAAAAATATAAGAATGTTGCCATAATTGACAGAGGATTCACTTTTCCATATTTTTAATTGTAGGTTACCTCTGTTATAGGATAAATGAAACTAGATTAGTAAAACTATCAAACTACATTTGTAGCCTCCTGTGGTAGTGTGGACCTGCAAGTACCCCAGAAAAACATATTCTTAAACTTAATCTATTCCTGTAGCTGTGAGTCCATTGGAAGTAGGACTTATTGATTAGGTTATATCAGTTAAGGTGTGAGCTATCTGAATCAGGATGGGTCTTAATCTCATTACTTGGTCCTTTATAGGCAGAATTAAACTCCAACATAAAGAGGGAAAGCCACAAAAGGAGGAGCCATAAGCTGAATACCAGCGGAACCTGGAAGAGAGTGGAGAGAACAGGAGATGCTGTCATTTTCATTGCCATGTGACAAACCAAGTACCAAGGATTTCCAGCAACCAGTCCCAGATCATCACAGTCTTTGAGTAGAAAGCATTGTCTTGATGATGCCCGGATTTGAACTTTTTCCTCACCTCACAACCATGAACCATTAAATTTCTATTATTTAAGTCAGTTCATTGTGTGGTATTTGCTGGAACAGCCTAGGAAACTAAAATACCTTGTAAGGATATTGGTAGAGATCAAAAGAAATTCATTCACTACATCTACTCCAGAATTTGCACTTTCATGGGAATCAGGACAGACACAAGGGGAATGTCCTTCATAGCTCTTGACGCACAGCATGAACGCCTGATGCCTGCTTACTTCATGAAGTCAGAAAATTGACTGTGGAACAAAAAAGCATCTGTTTTAAGATTATAATCCTCATTTAAACTGCACCTGGTTCCTTCCTTCTCCTCCTCCTTCCCTACTCCTCATCCTCCTCATCTGCCACCTCCTCCTCTTTCTCTTCCTCTGCTCCTGCTCATTCCCTTTATACTACAACTACTTCTTCTTCTCTTTCTCCTTCTTATTCTCCTTTCTCCTCTCTTCCTCCTGCATTTCTTCCTCCTCCCTTTCCTCCTTTGTCATTGTCTTTGTCTTCATCTTCTTCATCTTTTTGTTTTGGTGGATATCTGCATAACTCATGTTAATTCTTCCTCTAAATTCCCAAAAAGGTATCCATAACTGAGTTCCATATAGGGGTATCCTTTACCACAGCTGAGTAATCAATGTAGGGCTGATCTTTGTCGTCCAGTCATATGGAGCCCTTTTATCTGAACCATATACCAAGGCTGTTGGCTAAAGATCAAGGATGTAAATACCATAGCACTTCCATGATTGTGGAAGCTCCATTTTCACTTCTAAATAGATCTCATCACTTGCCTTTCTTCTTCATCAAGGCTTAACTATCTGCAGAGAATATTGCTGCTGCTTTCCAAAAAGCAATGTAGCCTTCAATCCACAAATGTTCAGTAAACCGAATAGCCAGCTGTGCCTTTGCTGGGAGAGATCCATGAGGTTTAGAACATACAACTATCAGGGCAGAGATGCCTTTGAGGACTTCATTGCTTATGCTATGGGCAGACAGGTAATTGCTCCTGAATATCTTCCTTGGATGGTGCTCCTGAACTTATCACCTCCACTTTGTGAGTGACATTGCTAAAATGCTCTCTTCCTATTTGAATGTCTTTCTGACACCACCCAAAACAGGATCAGAATTCCTAGTCTCAAAATAATGATATCTCTTAAGTATGAGGGGTTGTTTTGACCATATCCAGTAAATAAGCCATAATACGCAATTGTCTTAGGTAGATTTCCAGTCCAAAATGAAAAAAAGTTTCTACTAAGAAGGCCTATGCTTATTCTGGCAAAGATTCTAGTCTGTACAGGTACTGCTATTTCTGATATCACTGAGTCAGTAGATCATAAAGACCAAGTAGAAGAGCCTTCACCACTGCCCTCCTTGTAGATGTTCATGAAATTAATAAGGCCAAACCAGTTCACCATGGCTTGTGGTCCAAACTGGAAGATTTTATTGTATCAGGTGCAACTGAAACAATTGGAAGAACCTGGATGGTCTACTGTTAAATTCCAGAAAACATCTAGAATGCAATGGGACATTTTAAAAGATAATTAGTTGTAATTAAATATCTTGGCTCAACTATTTTCTTAATTGGAGCAAGGCTGCCTTGTTACCCTCTTGGAATTTTGACTTGCATTAATGTTTATGAACAAGGAGGGATCAGGCAATTCTAACCTTCCTATTTTAGCATGGCTAGTTGAAACTGATGGGAGTTTATGGCTAAGATTACTAATGAAAAGCATAAAGGTGACATGATACCCCATTCACACATAATATCCATCTAGATTATGCACTCAGATAAAAGCATTGCAGCTACTGGAATAATATTTCTGGTCATACTTTTCGATTTCTAACTTGATTTCTACCAAAATTTCTTCCATGATGCCATTTCCACACTCACTCAATTTTACTTTAGAGCCTTTTACCCACCACCCCACTCTCATTTAGAGATTGCTATACATTTAGCTCCCATATTTAACAATCCTAAGAACTTTTGCCCGGCACCCCCAGACCACTTCATTCTTGTGCATGGCCTAAGGCCACCCTATCCTCACCACACACACACACACACACACACACACACACGCAGACACTGAGAGTTGGGTAAACATATCTCAACCTCAACCTCTCAGTTATTACTTATTGTGTCTTGCTTATTTCAGATTATATTGCTTAGCTAAAGGAGCAAATTCAGCTCCCCTTTTAATCATTTGTCCTAAATTACAGTCCTTACAATTAGATTTGAATTCCTCCATGCTACGGTACCTAGAGAAAATTTGCCACAGCACATTAAAATTAGTGGGAGTAGTTTTGTTCCCCCATCCTCACAAAATATCTACTCTCTACTTCGAACTCCAATAATTTACATTTCCCCCCATGTGTGGTAGTTAGATTCAGTTGTCCACTTGGCCAGGTGAATGTGCCTAGTTCTGTTGCTGTGGACATGAGCCAATGGTACGTGAACTTCATCTGTTGCTAATTACATCTGCAGTTGGCTGGGAGGCGTGCCTGCTGCAATGAATGACTTTGGACTTAATTGGCTGGTGCTTAACTGAGAGAGTGCAGCATAACATAGCCCAAGCAGCTCTGCATACCTCATCTCAGCACTCACAGCTCAGCCCAGGCCTTTGGAGATGCAGAAAGGAATCACCCTGGGGAAAGTTGTTGGGACCCAGAGGCCTGGAGAGAAGGCCAGCAGAGATTACCCTGAGCCTTCCCATGTAAGAAAGAACCTCAGATGAAAGTTAGCTGCCTTTCCTCTGAAGAACTAACAAAATAAATCCCCTTTTATTAAAAGCCAATCCATCTCTGGTGTGTTGCATTCCAGCAGCTAGCAAACTAGATCACCATGTTAAGTCAAAAAACAACTGAGCACACATCTGAACAAATTATACCAGATTATGCTCATTATCTGTCCCTCCCCTTCTTTTCATTCCTTCCTTTTCTGACTCCTGTCTTTTGTATAGCATGGACATTTTTTTCCATCATTCAGTCCAATGCATAGTAACTGACTGAGAGGACAGTCACTTCCTCTTGCATGTTATTATTATTGTTATTGTTATTATTTTGGCTTTCCAAGAGCAAGGTTGCATAAAGTACACAAGTATAAAAAGTTCTTCCTTATGCACCCATTGCTTTCTTTCTTTCTTTCTTTTTTTTTTTTTCAGTATATATAACATTTCATTGGGGGAAGGAGAAGAGAAGAATGTGCATTAACTGGTGAAATCCACCAAGCTGCATATCAATATTCTGTTACACCAAACAGTTTGAAGACAAGGGAAATGTTCTAATATATTTTCAGATTATGTTTCATTTGGCTAAAATAGAGCTTAAGGTTGCTTTGCCATATTAAAAGTTTACTACAATAATTCTCCACATAAACATTTAGACTTGAACTCCAGGACTAAATATGGCATGATTATTTTGCTTTTAATCTCTCAAATAGCTAAAAACCAACAATTTAAAAACTACAACAAAGAAAAAGTTGAAGCAGTGTGACTCTTACATCATTGAACCACTTCTAATGGTTAACTGTTAGTATTTAACAAATTCAAAGAGTTAATGAATCCTTGCATTCATTCAGTCTTCTGTGCCT